>JAVRKA010001058.1:0-29072 GCA_034508555.1 Venustoraphidia nigricollis | reverse complement strand
ATGCCTATCGGAAACTACATCTGAAATGCCTATCAGCACCTATATTTGAAATGCCTATCGGCAACCATATCTGGAATGCCTATCGGCAACTATATCTGAAATGCCTATCGGCACCTATATCTGAAATGCCTATCGACACCTATATCTGAAATGCCTATCGACACCTATATCTGAAATGCCTATCGACACCTATATCTGAAATGCCTATCGACACCTATATCTGAAATTCCTATCGACACCTATATCTGAAATGCCTATCGACACCTATATCTGAAATGCCTATCGACACCTATATCTGAAATGCCTATCGACACCTATATCTGAAATGCCTATCGACACCTATTTTTGAAATGCCTATCGGAAACTACAACTGAAATGCCTATCAGCACCTATATTTGAAATGCCTATCGGCAACCATATCTGGAATGCCTATCGGCACCTATATTTGAAATGCCTATCGGCTTCTATATCTGAAATGCCTATCGGCACCTATTTTTAAAGTGCCAATCGGCAACTATATCTGAAATGCCTATCGGCACCTATATCTGAAATGCCTATCGACACCAATTTTTGAAATGCCTATCGGAGACTACATCTGAAATGCCTATCAACACCTATATTTAAAATGCCTATCGGCAACCATATCTGGAATGCCTATCGGCACCTATTTTTAAAATGCCAATCGGCAAATATATCTGAAATGCCTATCGGCACCTATATCTGAAATGCCTATCGACACCTATATCTGAAATGCCTATCGACACCTATATCTGAAATGCCTATCGACACCTATATCTGAAATGCCTATCGACACCTATATCTGAAATGCCTATCGACACCTATATCTGAAATGCCTATCGACACCTATATCTGAAATGCCTATCGACACCTATATCTGAAATGCCTATCGACACCTATTTTTGAAATGCCTATCGGAAACTACATCTGAAATGCCTATCAGCACCTATATTTGAAATGCCTATCGGCAACCATATCTGGAATGCCTATCGGCACCTATATTTGAAATGCCTATCGGCTTCTATATCTGAAATGCCTATCGGCACCTATTTTTAAAATGCCAATCGGCAACTATATCTGAAATGCCTATCGGCACCTATATCTGAAATGCCTATCGACACCTATATCTGAAATGCCTATCGACACCTATATCTGAAATGCCTATCGACACCTATATCTGAAATGCCTATCGACACCTATATCTGAAATGCCTATCGACACCTATATCTGAAATGCCTATCGACACCTATATCTGAAATGCCTATCGACACCTATATCTGAAATGCCTATCGACACCTATTTTTGAAATGCCTATCAGAAACTACATCTGAAATGCCTATCAGCACCTATATTTGAAATGCCTATCGGCAACCATATCTGGAATGCCTATCGGCACCTATATTTGAAATGCCTATCGGCTTCTATATCTGAAATGCCTATCGGCACCTATTTTTAAAATGCCAATCGGCAACTATATTTGAAATGCCTATCGGCACCTATATCTGAAATGCCTATCGGCACCTATATCTGAAATGCCTATCGACACCTATATCTGAAATGCCTATCGACACCTATATCTGAAATGACTATCGACACCTATATCTGAAATGCCTATTGACACTTATATCTGAAATGCCTATCGACACCTATATCTGAAATGCCTATCGACACCTATATCTGAAATGCCTATCGACACCTATATCTGAAATGCCTATCGACACCTATTTTTGAAATGCCTATCGGAAACTACATCTGAAATGCCTATCAGCACCTATATTTGAAATGCCTATCGGCAACCATATCTGGAATGCCTATCGGCACCTATATTTGAAATGCCTATCGGCTTCTATATCTGAAATGCCTATCGGCACCTATTTTTAAAATGCCAATCGGCAACTATATCTGAAATGCCTATCGGCACCTATATCTGAAATGCCTATCGACACCTATATCTGAAATGCCTATCGACACCTATATCTGAAATGCCTATCGACACCTATATCTGAAATGCCTATCGACACCTATATCTGAAATGCCTATCGACACCTATTTTCAAAATGCCTATCGGAAACTACATCTGAAATGCCTATCAGCACCTATATTTGAAATGCCTATCGGCAACCATATCTGGAATGCCTATCGGCACCTATATTTGAAATGCCTATCGGCTTCTATATCTGAAATGCCTATCGGCACCTATTTTTAAAATGCCACCGGCAACTATATCTGAAATGCCTATCGGCACCTATATCTGAAATTCCTATCGACACCTATATCTGAAATGCCTATCGACACCTATATCTGAAATGCCTATCGACACCTATATCTGAAATGCCTATCGACACCTATATCTGAAATGCCTATCGACACCTATATCTGAAATGCCTATCGACACCTATTTTTGAAATGCCTATCAGAAACTACATCTGAAATGCCTATCAGCACCTATATTTGAAATGCCTATCGGCAACCATATCTGGAATGCCTATCGGCACCTATATTTGAAATGCCTATCGGCTTCTATATCTGAAATGCCTATCGGCACCTATTTTTAAAATGCCAATTGGCAACTATATCTGAAATGCCTATCGGCACCTATATCTGAAATGCCTATCGACACCTATATCTGAAATGCCTATCGACACCTATATCTGAAATGCCTATCGACACCTATATCTGAAATGCCTATCGACACCTATATCTGAAATGCCTATCGACACCTATATCTGAAATGCCTATCGACACCTATATCTGAAATGCCTATCGACACCTATATCTGAAATGCCTATCGACACCTATATCTAAAATGCCTATCGACATCTATATCTGAAATGCCTATCGACACCTATATCTGAAATGCCTATCGACACCTATTTTTGAAATGCCTATCGGAAACTACATCTGAAATGCCTATCAGCACCTATATTTGAAATGCCTATCGGCAACCATATCTGGAATGCCAATCGGCACCTATATTTGAAATGCTTATCGGCTTCTATATCTGAAATGCCTATCGGCACCTATTTTTAAAATGCCAATCGGCAACTATATCTGAAATGCCTATCGGCACCTATATCTGAAATGCCTATCGACACCTATATCTGAAATGCCTATCGATACCTATATCTGAAATGCCTATCGACACCTATATCTGAAATGCCTATCGACACCTATATCTGAAATTCCTATCGACACCTATATCTGAAATGCCTATCGACACCTATATCTGAAATGCCTATCGACACCTATATCTGAAATGCCTATCGACACTTATATCTGAAATGCCTATCGACACCTATTTTTGAAATGCCTATCGGAAACTACATCTAAAATGCCTATCAGCACCTATATTTGAAATGCCTATCGGCAACCATATCTGGTATGCCTATCGGCACCTATATTTGAAATGCCTATCGGCTTCTATATCTGAAATGCCTATCGGCACCTATTTTTAAAATGCCAATCGGCAACTATATCTGAAATGCCTATCGACACCTATATCTGAAATGCCTATCGACACCTATATCTGAAATGCCTATCGACACCTATATCTGAAATGCCTATCGACACCTATATCTGAAATGCCTATCGACACCTATATCTGAAATGCCTATCGACACCTATTTTTGAAATGCCTATCGGAAACTACATCTGAAATGCCTATCAGCACCTATATTTGAAATGCCTATCGGCAACCATATCTGGAATGCCTATCGGCACCTATATTTGAAATGCCTATCGGCTTCTATATCTGAAATGCCTATCGGAACCTATTTTTAAAATGCCAATCGGCAACTATATCTGAAATGCCTATCGGCACCTATATCTGAAATGCCTATCGACACCTATATCTGAAATGCCTATCGACACCTATATCTGAAATGCCTATCGACACCTATATCTGAAATGCCTATCGACACCTATATCTGAAATGCCTATCGACACCTATATCTGAAATGCCTATCGACACCTATATCTGAAATGCCTATCGACACCTATTTTTGAAATGCCTATCGGAAACTACATCTGAAATGCCTATCGGCACCTATATCTGAAATGCCTATCGACACCTCTATCTGAAATGCCTATCGACACCTATATCTGAAATGCCTATCGACACCTATATCTGAAATGCCTATCGACACCTATATCTGAAATGCCTATCGACACCTATATCTGAAATGCCTATCGACACCTATATCTGAAATGCCTATCGACACCTATATCTGAAATGCCTATCGACACCTATTTTTGAAATGCCTATCAGAAACTACATTTGAAATGCCTATCAGCACCTATATTTGAAATGCCTATCGGCAACCATATCTGGAATGCCTATCGGCACCTATATTTGAAATGCCTATCGGCTTCTATATCTGAAATGCCTATCGGCACCTATTTTTAAAATGCCAATCGGCAACTATATCTGAAATGCCTATCGGCACCTATATCTGAAATGCCTATCGACACCTATATATGAAATGCCTATCGACACCTATATCTGAAATGCCTATGGACACCTATATCTGAAATGACTATCGACACCTATATCTGAAATGCCTATTGACACCTATATCTGAAATGCCTATCGACACCTATATCTGAAATGCCTATCGACACCTATATCTGAAATGCCTATCGACACCTATATCTGAAATGCCTATCGACACCTATTTTTGAAATGCCTATCGGAAACTACATCTGAAATGCCTATCAGCACCTATATTTGAAATGCCTATCGGCAACCATATCTGGAATGCCTATCGGCACCTATATTTGAAATGCCTATCGGCTTCTATATCTGAAATGCCTATCGGCACCTATTTTTAAAATGCCAATCGGCAACTATATCTGAAATGCCTATCGGCACCTATATCTGAAATGCCTATCGACACCTATATCTGAAATGCCTATCGACACCTATATCTGAAATGCCTTCGACACCTATATCTGAAATGCCTATCGACACCTATATCTGAAATGCCTATCGACACCTATTTTCAAAATGCCTATCGGAAACTACATCTGAAATTCCTATCAGCACCTATATTTGAAATGCCTATCGGCAACCATATCTGGAATGCCTATCGGCACCTATATTTGAAATGCCTATCGGCTTCTATATCTGAAATGCCTATCGGCACCTATTTTTAAAATGCCAATCGGCAACTATATCTGAAATGCCTATCGGCACCTATATCTGAAATGCCTATCGACACCTATATCTGAAATGCCTATCGACACCTATATCTGAAATGCCTATCGACACCTATATCTGAAATGCCTATCGACACCTATATCTGAAATGCCTATCGACACCTATATCTGAAATGCCTATCGACACCTATATCTGAAATGCCTATCGACACCTATATCTGAAATGCCTATCGACACCTATTTTTGAAATGCCTATCAGAAACTACATCTGAAATGCCTATCAGCACCTATATTTGAAATGCCTATCGGCAACCATATCTGGAATGCCTATCGGCACCTATATTTGAAATGCCTATCGGCTTCTATATCTGAAATGCCTATCGGCACCTATTTTTAAAATGCCAATCGGCAACTATATCTGAAATGCCTATCGGCACCTATATCTGAAATGCCTATCGACACCTATATCTGAAATGTCTATCGACACCTATATCTGAAATGCCTATCGACACCTATATCTGAAATGCCTATCGACACCTATATCTGAAATGCCTATCGACACCTATATCTGAAATGCCTATCGACACCTATATCTGAAATGCCTATCGACACCTATATCTGAAATGCCTATCGACACCTATATCTGAAATGCCTATCGACACCTATATCTGAAATGCCTATCGACACCTATATCTGAAATGCCTATCGACACCTATTTTTGAAATGCCTATCGGAAACTACATCTGAAATGCCTATCAGCACCTATATTTGAAATGCCTATCGGCAACCATATCTGGAATGCCTATCGGCACCTATATTTGAAATGCTTATCGGCTTCTATATCTGAAATGCCTATCGGCACCTATTTTTAAAATGCCAATCGGCAACTATATCTGAAATGCCTATCGGCACCTATATCTGAAATGCCTATCGACACCTATATCTGAAATGCCTATCGATACCTATATCTGAAATGCCTATCCACACCTATATCTGAAATGCCTATCGACACCTATATCTGAAATGCCTATCGACACCTATATCTGAAATGCCTATCGACACCTATATCTGAAATGCCTATCGACACCTATATCTGAAATGCCTATCGACACCTATATCTGAAATGCCTATCGACACCTATTTTTGAAATGCCTATCGGAAAACTACATCTAAAATGCCTATCAGCACCTATATTTGAAATGCCTATCGCAACCATATCTGGTATGCCTATCGGCACCTATATTTGAAATGCCTATCGGCTTCTATATCTGAAATGCCTATCGGCACCTATTTTTAAAATGCCAATCGGCAACTATATCTGAAATGCCTATCGACACCTATATCTGAAATGCCTATCGACACCTATATCTGAAATGCCTATCGACACCTATATCTGAAATGCCTATCGACACCTATATCTGAAATGCCTATCGACACCTATATCTGAAATGCCTATCGACACCTATTTTTGAAATGCCTATCGGAAACTACATCTGAAATGCCTATCAGCACCTATATTTGAAATGCCTATCGGCAACCATATCTGGAATGCCTATCGGCACCTATATTTGAAATGCCTATCGGCTTCTATATCTGAAATGCCTATCGGCACCTATTTTTAAAATGCCAATCGGCAACTATATCTGAAATGCCTATCGGCACCTATATCTGAAATGCCTATCGACACCTATATCTGAAATGCCTATCGACACCTATATCTGAAATGCCTATCGACACCTATATCTGAAATGCCTATCGACACCTATATCTGAAATGCCTATCGACACCTATATCTGAAATGCCTATCGACACCTATATCTGAAATGCCTATCGACACCTATTTTTGAAATGCCTATTGGAAACTACATCTGAAATGCCTATCAGCACCTATATTTGAAATGCCTATCGGCAACCATATCTGGAATGCCTATCGGCACCTATATTTGGAATGCCTATCGGCTTCTATATCTGAAATGCCTATCGGCACCTATTTTTAAAATGCCAATCGGCAACTATATCTGAAATGCCTATCGGCACCTATATCTGAAATGCCTATCGACACCTATATCTGAAATGCCTATCGACACCTATATCTGAAATGCCTATCGACACCTATATCTGAAATGCCTATCGACACCTATATCTGTATTGCCTATCGACACCTATATCTGAAATGCCTATCGACACCTATATCTGAAATGCCTATCGACATCTATATCTGAAATGCCTATCGACACCTATATCTCAAATGCCTATCGACACCTATTTTTGAAATGCCTATCGGAAACTACATCTGAAATGCCTATCAGCACCTATATTTGAAATGCCTATCGGCAACCATATCTGGAAAGCCTATCGACACATATATTTGAAATGCCTATCGGCTTCTATATCTGAAATGCCTATCGGCACCTATTTTTAAAATGCCAATCGGCAACTATATCTGAAATGCCTATCGGCACCTATATCTGAAATGCCTATCGACACCTATATCTGACATGCCTATCGACACCTATATCTGAAATGCCTATCGACACCTATATCTGAAATGCCTATCGACACCTATATCTGAAATGCCTATCGACACCTATATCTGAAATGCCTATCGACACCTATATCTGAAATGCCTATCGACACCTATATCTGAAATGCCTATCGACACCTATTTTTGAAATGCCTATCGGAAACTACATCTGAAATGCCTATCAGCACCTATATTTGAAATGCCTATCGGCAACCATATCTGGAATGCCTATCGGCACCTATATTTGAAATGCCTATCGGCTTCTATATCTGAAATGCCTATCGGCACCTATTTTTAAAATGCCAATCGGCAACTATATCTGAAATGCCTATCGGCACCTATATCTGAAATGCCTATCGACACCTATATCTGAAATGCCTATCGACACCTATATCTGAAATGCCTATCGACACCTATATCTGAAATGCCTATCGACACCTATATCTGAAATGCCTATCGACACCTATATCTGAAATGCCTATCGACACCTATATCTGAAATGCCTATCGACACCTATATCTGAAATGCTTATCGACACCTATTTTTGAAATGCCTATCGGAAACTACATCTGAAATGCCTATCAGCCCCTATATTTGAAATGCCTATCGGCAACCATATCTGGAATGCCTATCGGCACCTATATTTGAAATGCCTATCGGCTTCTATATCTGAAATGCCTATCGGCACCTATTTTTAAAATGCCATTCGGCAACTATATCTGAAATGCCTATCGGCACCTATATCTGAAATGCCTATCGACACCTATATCTGAAATGCCTATCGACACCTATATCTGAAATGCCTATCGACACCTATATCTCAAATGCCTATCGACACCTATATCTGAAATGCCTATCGACACCTATATCTGAAATGCCTATCGACACTTATATCTGAAATGCCTATCGACACCTATATCTGAAATGCCTATCGACACCTATTTTTGAAATGCCTATCGGAAACTACATCTGAAATGCCTATCAGCACCTATATTTGAAATGCCTATCGGCAACCATATCTGGAATGCCTATCGGCACCTATATTTGAAATGCCTATCGGCTTCTATATCTGAAATGCCTATCGGCACCTATTTTTAAAATGCCAATCGGCAACTATATCTCAAATGCCTATCGGCACTTATATCTAAAATGCCTATCGACACCTATATCTGAAATGCCTATCGACACCTATATCTGAAATGCCTATCGACACCTATATCTGAAATGCCTATCGACACCTATATCTGAAATGCCTATCGACACCTATATCTAAAATGCCTATCGACACCTATATCTGAAATGCCTATCGACACCTATATCTGAAATGCCTATCGACACCTATTTTTGAAATGCCTATCGGAAACTACATCTGAAACGCCTATCAGCACCTATATTTGAAATGCCTATCGGCAACCATATCTGGAATGCCTATCGGCACCTATATTTGAAATGCCTATCGGCTTCTATATCTGAAATGCCTATCGGCACCTATTTTTAAAATGCCAATCGGCAACTATATCTCAAATGCCTATCGGCACTTATATCTAAAATGCCTATCGACACCTATATCTGAAATGCCTATCGACACCTATATCTGAAATGCCTATCGACACCTATATCTGAAATGCCTATCGACACCTATATCTGAAATGCCTATCGACACCTATATCTGAAATGCCTATCGACACCTATATCTGAAATGCCTATCGACACCTATATCTGAAATGCCTATCGACACCTATTTTTGAAATGCCTATCGGAAACTACATCTAAAATGCCTATAAGCACCTATATTTGAAATGCCTATCGGCAACCATATCTGGTATGCCTATCGGCACCTATATTTGAAATGCCTATCGGCTTCTATATCTGAAATGCCTATCGGCACCTATTTTTAAAATGCCAATCGGCAACTATATCTGAAATGCCAATCGACACCTATATCTGAAATGCCTATCGACACCTATATCTGAAATGCCTATCGACACCTATATCTGAAATGCCTATCGACACCTATATCTGAAATGCCTATCGACACCTATATCTGAAATGCCTATCGACACCTATTTTTGAAATGCCTATCGGAAACTACATCTGAAATGCCTATCAGCACCTATATTTGAAATGCCTATCGGCAACCATATCTGGAATGCCTATCGGCACCTATATTTGAAATGCCTATCGGCTTCTATATCTGAAATGCCTATCGGCACCTATTTTTAAAATGCCAATCGGCAACTATATCTGAAATGCCTATCGGCACCTATATCTGAAATGCCTATCGACACCTATATCTGAAATGCCTATCGACACCTATATCTGAAATGCCTATCGACACCTATATCTGAAATGCCTATCGACACCTATATCTGAAATGCCTATCGACACCTATATCTGAAATGCCTATCGACACCTATATCTGAAATGCCTATCGACACCTATTTTTGAAATGCCTATTGGAAACCACATCTGAAATGCCTATCAGCACCTATATTTGAAATGCCTATCGGCAACCATATCTGGAATGCCTATCGGCACCTATATTTGAAATGCCTATCGGCTTCTATATCTGAAATGCCTATCGGCACCTATTTTTAAAATGCCATTCGGCAACTATATCTGAAATGCCTATCGGCACCTATATCTGAAATGCCTATCGACACCTATATCTGAAATGCCTATCGACACCTATATCTGAAATGCCTATCGACACCTATATCTGAAATGCCTATCGACACCTATATCTGAAATGCCTATCGACACCTATATCTGAAATGCCTATCGACACCTATATCTGAAATGCCTATCGACACCTATATCTGAAATGCTTATCGACACCTATTTTTGAAATGCCTATCGGAAACTACATCTGAAATGCCTATCAGCACCTATATTTGAAATGCCTATCGGCAACCATATCTGGAATGCCTATCGGCACCTATATTTGAAATGCCTATCGGCTTCTATATCTGAAATGCCTATCGGCACCTATTTTTAAAATGCCAATCGGCAACTATATCTGAAATGCCTATCGGCACCTATATCTGAAATGCCTATCGACACCTATATCTGAAATGCCTATCGACACCTATATCTGAAATGCCTATCGACACCTATATCTGAAATGCCTATCGACACCTATATCTGAAATGCCTATCGACACCTATATCTGAAATGCCTATCGACACCTATATCTGAAATGCCTATCGACACCTATATCTGAAATGCTTATCGACACCTATTTTTGAAATGCCTATCGGAAACTACATCTGAAATGCCTATCAGCACCTATATTTGAAATGCCTATCGGCAACCATATCTGGAATGCCTATCGGCACCTATATTTGAAATGCCTATCGGCTTCTATATCTGAAATGCCTATCGGCACCTATTTTTAAAATGCCATTCGGCAACTATATCTGAAATGCCTATCGGCACCTATATCTGAAATGCCTATCGACACCTATATCTGAAATGCCTATCGACACCTATATCTGAAATGCCTATCGACACCTATATCTCAAATGCCTATCGACACCTATATCTGAAATGCCTATCGACACCTATATCTGAAATGCCTATCGACACTTATATCTGAAATGCCTATCGACACCTATATCTGAAATGCCTATCGACACCTATTTTTGAAATGCCTATCGGAAACTACATCTGAAATGCCTATCAGCACCTATATTTGAAATGCCTATCGGCAACCATATCTGGAATGCCTATCGGCACCTATATTTGAAATGCCTATCGGCTTCTATATCTGAAATGCCTATCGGCACCTATTTTTAAAATGCCAATCGGCAACTATATCTCAAATGCCTATCGGCACTTATATCTAAAATGCCTATCGACACCTATATCTGAAATGCCTATCGACACCTATATCTGAAATGCCTATCGACACCTATATCTGAAATGCCTATCGACACCTATATCTGAAATGCCTATCGACACCTATATCTAAAATGCCTATCGACACCTATATCTGAAATGCCTATCGACACCTATATCTGAAATGCCTATCGACACCTATTTTTGAAATGCCTATCGGAAACTACATCTGAAACGCCTATCAGCACCTATATTTGAAATGCCTATCGGCAACCATATCTGGAATGCCTATCGGCACCTATATTTGAAATGCCTATCGGCTTCTATATCTGAAATGCCTATCGGCACCTATTTTTAAAATGCCAATCGGCAACTATATCTGAAATGCCTATCGGCACCTATATCTGAAATGCCTATCGACACCTATATCTGAAATGCCTATCGACACTTATTTTTGAAATGCCTATCGGAAACTACATCTGAAATGCCTATCAGCACCTATATTAATTGAAATGCCTATCGGCAACCAAAATCTGGAATGCCTATCGGCACCTATATTTGAAATGCCTATCGGCTTCTATATCTGAAATGCCTATCGGCACCTATTTTTAAAATGCCTATCGGCAACCAAAATCTGGAATGCCTATCGGCACCTATATCTGAAATGCCTATCGACACCTATATCTGAAATGCCTATCGACACCTATATCTGAAATGCCTATCGACACCTATTTTTGAAATGCCTATCGGAAACTTTATCTGAAATGCCTATCAGCACCTATATTTGAAATGCCTATCGGCAACCATATCTGGAATGCCTATCGGCACCTATATTTGAAATGCCTATCGGCTTCTATATCTGAAATGCCTATCGGCACCTATTTTTAAAATGCTAATCGGCAACTATATCTGAAATGCCTATCGGCACCTATATCTGAAATGCCTATCGACACCTATATCTGAAATGCCTATCGACACCTATATCTGAAATGCCTATCGACACCTATATCTGAAATGCCTATCGACACCTATATCTGAAATGCCTATCGACACATATATCTGAAATGCCTATCGACACCTATATCTGAAATGCCTATCGACACCTATATCTGAAATGCCTATCGACACCTATATCTGAAATGCCTATCGACACCTATTTTTGAAATGCCTATCAGAAACTACATCTGAAATGCCTATCAGCACCTATATTTGAAATGCCTATCGGCAACCATATCTGGAATGCCTATCGGCACCTATATTTGAAATGCCTATCGGCTTCTATATCTGAAATGCCTATCGGCACCTATTTTTAAAATGCCAAACGGCAACTATATCTGAAATGCCTATCGGCACCTATATCTGAAATGCCTATCGACACCTATATCTGAAATGCCTATCGACACCTATATCTGAAATGCCTATCGACACCTATATCTGAAATGCCTATCGACACCTATATCTGAAATGCCTATCGACACCTATATCTGAAATGCCTATCGACACCTATATCTGAAATGCCTATCGACACCTATATCTGAAATGCCTATCGACACCTATTTTTGAAATGCCTATCGGAAACTACATCTGAAATGCCTATCAGCACCTATATTTGAAATGCCTATCGGCAACCATATCCGGAATGCCTATCGGCACCTATATTTGAAATGCCTATCGGCTTCTATATCTGAAATGCCTATCGGCACCTATTTTTAAAATGCCAAGCGGCAACTATATCTAAAATGCCTATCGGCACCTATATCTGAAATGCCTATCGAAACCTATATCAGAAATGCCTATCGACACCTATATCTGAAATGCCTATCGACACCTATATCTGAAATGCCTATCGACACCTATATCTGAAATGCCTATCGACACCTATATCTGAAATGCCTATCGACACCTATATCTGAAATGCCTATCGACACCTATTTTTGAAATGCCTATCGGAAACTACATCTGAAATGCCTATCAGCACCTATATTTGAAATGCCTATCGGCAACCATATCTGGAATGCCTATCGGCACCTATATTTGAAATGCCTATCGGCTTCTATATCTGAAATGCCTATCGGCACCTATTTTTAAAGTGCCAATCTGCAACTATATCTGAAATGCCTATCGGCACCTATATCTGAAATGCCTATCGACACCTATATCTGAAATGCCTATCGACACCTATATCTGAAATGCCTATCGACACCTATATCTGAAATGCCTATCGACACCTATATCTGAAATGCCTATCGGCACCTATATCTGAAATGCCTATCGACACCTATATCTGAAATGCCTATCGACACCTATTTTTGAAATGCCTATCGGAAACTACATCTGAAATGCCTATCAGCACCTATATTTGAAATGCCTATCGGCAACCATATCTGGAATGCCTATCGGCACCTATATTTGAAATGCCTATCGGCTTCTATATCTGAAATGCCTATCGGCACCTATTTTTAAAATGCCATTCGGCAACTATATCTGAAATGCCTATCGGCACCTATATCTGAAATGCCTATCGACACCTATATCTGAAATGCCTATCGACACCTATATCTGAAATTCCTATCGACACCTATATCTCAAATGCCTATCGACACCTATATCTGAAATGCCTATCGACACCTATATCTGAAATGCCTATCGACACTTATATCTGAAATGCCTATCGACACCTATATCTGAAATGCCTATCGACACCTATTTTTGAAATGCCTATCGGAAACTACATCTGAAATGCCTATCAGCACCTATATTTGAAATGCCTATCGGCAACCATATCTGGAATGCCTATCGGCACCTATATTTGAAATGCCTATCGGCTTCTATATCTGAAATGCCTATCGGCACCTATTTTTAAAATGCCAATCGGCAACTATATCTCAAATGCCTATCGGCACTTATATCTAAAATGCCTATCGACACCTATATCTGAAATGCCTATCGACACCTATATCTGAAATGCCTATCGACACCTATATCTGAAATGCCTATCGACACCTATATCTGAAATGCCTATCGACACCTATATCTAAAATGCCTATCGACACCTATATCTGAAATGCCTATCGACACCTATATCTGAAATGCCTATCGACACCTATTTTTGAAATGCCTATCGGAAACTACATCTGAAACGCCTATCAGCACCTATATTTGAAATGCCTATCGGCAACCATATCTGGAATGCCTATCGGCACCTATATTTGAAATGCCTATCGGCTTCTATATCTGAAATGCCTATCGGCACCTATTTTTAAAATGCCAATCGGCAACTATATCTGAAATGCCTATCGGCACCTATATCTGAAATGCCTATCGACACCTATATCTGAAATGCCTATCGACACTTATTTTTGAAATGCCTATCGGAAACTACATCTGAAATGCCTATCAGCACCTATATTAATTGAAATGCCTATCGGCAACCAAAATCTGGAATGCCTATCGGCACCTATATTTGAAATGCCTATCGGCTTCTATATCTGAAATGCCTATCGGCACCTATTTTTAAAATGCCTATCGGCAACCAAAATCTGGAATGCCTATCGGCACCTATATCTGAAATGCCTATCGACACCTATATCTGAAATGCCTATCGACACCTATATCTGAAATGCCTATCGACACCTATTTTTGAAATGCCTATCGGAAACTTTATCTGAAATGCCTATCAGCACCTATATTTGAAATGCCTATCGGCAACCATATCTGGAATGCCTATCGGCACCTATATTTGAAATGCCTATCGGCTTCTATATCTGAAATGCCTATCGGCACCTATTTTTAAAATGCTAATCGGCAACTATATCTGAAATGCCTATCGGCACCTATATCTGAAATGCCTATCGACACCTATATCTGAAATGCCTATCGACACCTATATCTGAAATGCCTATCGACACCTATATCTGAAATGCCTATCGACACCTATATCTGAAATGCCTATCGACACATATATCTGAAATGCCTATCGACACCTATATCTGAAATGCCTATCGACACCTATATCTGAAATGCCTATCGACACCTATATCTGAAATGCCTATCGACACCTATTTTTGAAATGCCTATCAGAAACTACATCTGAAATGCCTATCAGCACCTATATTTGAAATGCCTATCGGCAACCATATCTGGAATGCCTATCGGCACCTATATTTGAAATGCCTATCGGCTTCTATATCTGAAATGCCTATCGGCACCTATTTTTAAAATGCCAAACGGCAACTATATCTGAAATGCCTATCGGCACCTATATCTGAAATGCCTATCGGCACCTATATCTGAAATGCCTATCGACACCTATATCTGAAATGCCTATCGACACCTATATCTGAAATGCCTATCGACACCTATATCTGAAATGCCTATCGACACCTATATCTGAAATGCCTATCGACACCTATATCTGAAATGCCTATCGACACCTATATCTGAAATGCCTATCGACACCTATATCTGAAATGCCTATCGACACCTATTTTTGAAATGCCTATCGGAAACTACATCTGAAATGCCTATCAGCACCTATATTTGAAATGCCTATCGGCAACCATATCCGGAATGCCTATCGGCACCTATATTTGAAATGCCTATCGGCTTCTATATCTGAAATGCCTATCGGCACCTATTTTTAAAATGCCAAGCGGCAACTATATCTGAAATGCCTATCGGCACCTATATCTGAAATGCCTATCGAAACCTATATCAGAAATGCCTATCGACACCTATATCTGAAATGCCTATCGACACCTATATCTGAAATGCCTATCGACACCTATATCTGAAATGCCTATCGACACCTATATCTGAAATGCCTATCGACACCTATATCTGAAATGCCTATCGACACCTATTTTTGAAATGCCTTTTGGAAACTACATCTGAAATGCCTATCAGCACCTATATTTGAAATGCCTATCGGCAACCATATCTGGAATGCCTATCGGCACCTATATTTGAAATGCCTATCGGCTTCTATATCTGAAATGCCTATCGGCACCTATTTTTAAAGTGCCAATCTGCAACTATATCTGAAATGCCTATCGGCACCTATATCTGAAATGCCTATCGACACCTATATCTGAAATGCCTATCGACACCTATATCTGAAATGCCTATCGACACCTATATCTGAAATGCCTATCGACACCTATATCTGAAATGCCTATCGGCACCTATATCTGAAATGCCTATCGACACCTATATCTGAAATGCCTATCGACACCTATTTTTGAAATGCCTATCGGAAACTACATCTGAAATGCCTATCAGCACCTATATTTGAAATGCCTATCGGCAACCATATCTGGAATGCCTATCGGCACCTATATTTGAAATGCCTATCGGCTTCTATATCTGAAATGCCTATCGGCACCTATTTTTAAAATGCCAATCGGCAACTATATCTGAAATGCCTATCGGCACCTATATCTGAAATGCCTATCGACACCTATATCTGAAATGCCTATCGACACCTATATCTGAAATGCCTATCGACACCTATATCTGAAATGCCTATCGACACCTATATCTGAAATGCCTATCGACACCTATATCTGAAATGCCTATCGACACCTATATCTGAAATGCCTATCGACACCTATATCTGAAATGCCTATCGACACCTATTTTTGAAATGCCTATCGGAAACTACATCTGAAATGCCTATCAGCACCTATATTTGAAATGCCTATCGGCAACCATATCTGGAATGCCTATCGGCACCTTAATTTGAAATGCCTATCGGCTTCTATATCTGAAATGCCTATCGGCACCTATTTTCAAAATGCCAATCGGCAACTATATCTGAAATGCCTATCGGCACCTATATCAGAAATGCCTATCGACACCTATATCTGAAATGCCTATCGACACCTATATCTGAAATGCCTATCGACACCTATATCTGAAATGCCTATCGACACCTATATCTGAAATGCCTATCGACACCTATATCTGAAATGCCTATCGAGACCTATATCTGAAATGCCTATCGACACCTATATCTGAAATGTCTATCGACACCTATATCTGAAATGCCTATCGACAAGTATTTTTGAAATGCCTATCGGAAACTACATCTGAAATGCCTATCAGCACCTATATTTGAAATGCCTATCGGCAACCATATCTGGAATGCCTATCGGCACCTATATTTGAAATGCCTATCGACACCTATATCTGAAATGCCTATCGACACCTATATCTGAAATGCCTATCGACACCTATATCTGATATGCCTATCGACACCTATATCTGAAATGCCTATCGACACCTATATCTGAAATGCCTATCGACACCTATATCTGAAATGCCTAACGACACCTATATCTGAAATGCCTATCGACACCTATATCTGAAATGCCTATCGACACCTATTTTTGAAATGCCTATCGGAAACTACATCTGAAATGCCTATCAGCACCTATATTTGAAATGCCTATCGGCAACCATATCTGGAATGCCTATCGGCACCTATATTTGAAATGCCTATCGGCTTCTATATCTGAAATGCCTATCGGCACCTATTTTTAAAATGCCAATCGGCAACTATATCTGAAATGCCTATCGGCACCTATATCTGAAATGCCTATCGACACCAATATCTGAAATGCCTATCGACACCTATATCTGAAATGCCTATCGACACCTATATCTGAAATGCCTATCGACACCTATATCTGAAATGCCTATCGACACCTATATCTGAAATGCCTATCGACACCTATATCTGAAATGCCTATCGACACCTATATCTGAAAAGCCTATCGACACCTATTTTTGAAATGCCTATCGGAAACTACATCTAAAATGCCTATCAGCACCTATATTTGAAATGCCTATCGGCAACCATATCTGGAATGCCTATCGGCACCTATATTTGAAATGCCTGTCGGCTTCCATATCTGAAATGCCTATCGGCACCTATTTTTAAAATGCCAATCGGCAACTATATCTGAAATGCCTATCGGCACCTATATCTGAAATGCCTATCGACACCTATATCTGAAATGCCTATCGACACCTATATCTGAAATGCCTATCGACACCTATATCTGAAATGCCTATCGACACCTATTTTTGAAATGCCTATCGGAAACTACATCTGAAATGCCTATCAGCACCTATATTTGAAATGCCTATCGGCAACCATATCTGGAATGCCTATCGGCACCTATTTTTAAAATGCCAATCGGCAACTATATCTGAAATGCCTATCGGCACCTATATCTGAAATGCCTATCGACACCTATATCTGAAATGCCTATCGACACCTATATCTGAAATGCCTATCGACACCTATATCTGAAATGCCTATCGACACCTATATCTAAAATGCCTATCGACACCTATATCTGAAAAGCCTATCGACACCTATATCTGAAATGCCTATCGACACCTATATCTGAAATGCCTATCGCCACCTATTTTTGAAATGCCTATCGGAAACTACATCTGAAATGCCTATCAGCACCTATATTTGAAATGCCTATCGGCAACCATATCTGAAATGCCTATCGGCACCTATATTTGAAATGCCTATCGGCTTCTATATCTGAAATGCCTATCGGCACCTATTTTTAAAATGCCAATCGGCAACTATATCTGAAATGCCTATCGGCACCTATATCTGAAATGCCTATCGACACCTATATCTGAAATGCCTATCGACACCTATATCTGAAATGCCTATCGACACCTATATCTGAAATGCCTATCGACACCTATATCTGAAATGCCTATCGACACCTATATCTGAAATGCCTATCGACACCTATATCTGAAATGCCTATCGACACCTATATCTGAAATGCCTATCGACACCTATATCTGAAATGCCTATCGACACCTATATCTGAAATGCCTATCGACACCTATTTTTGAAATGCCTAACGGAAACTACATCTGAAATGCCTATCAGCACCTATATTTGAAATGCCTATCGGCAACCATATCTGGAATGCCTATCGGCACCTATATTTGAAATGCTTATCGGCTTCTATATCTGAAATGCCTATCGGCACCTATTTTTAAAATGCCAATCGGCAACTATATCTGAAATGCCTATCGGCACCTATATCTGAAATGCCTATCGACACCTATATCTGAAATGCCTATCGATACCTATATCTGAAATGCCTATCGACACCTATATCTTAAATGCCTATCGACACCTATATCTGAAATGCCTATCGACACCTATATCTGAAATGCCTATCGACACCTATATCTGAAATGCCTATCGACACCTATATCTGAAATGCCTATCGACACCTATTTTTGAAATGCCTATCGGAAACTACATCTAAAATGCCTATCAGCACCTATATTTGAAATGCCTATCGGCAACCATATCTGGTATGCCTATCGGCACCTATATTTGAAATGCCTATCGGCTTCTATATCTGAAATGCCTATCGGCACCTATTTTTAAAATGCCAATCGGCAACTATATCTGAAATGCCTATCGACACCTATATCTGAAATGCCTATCGACACCTATATCTGAAATGCCTATCGACACCTATATCTGAAATGCCTATCGGCAACCATATCTGGAATGCCTATCGGCACCTATATTTGAAATGCCTATCGGCTTCTATATCTGAAATGCCTATCGGCACCTATTTTTAAAATGCCAATCGGCAACTATATCTGAAATGCCTATCGGCACCTATATCTGAAATGCCTATCGACACCTATATCTGAAATGCCTATCGACACCTATATCTGAAATGCCTATCGACACCTATATCTGAAATGCCTATCGACACCTATTTTTGAAATGCCTATCGGAAACTACATCTGAAATGCCTATCAGCACCTATATTTGAAATGCCTATCGGCAACCATATCTGGAATGCCTATCGGCACCTATATTTGAAATGCTTATCGGCTTCTATATCTGAAATGCCTATCGGCACCTATTTTTAAAATGCCAATCGGCAACTATATCTGAAATGCCTATCGGCACCTATATCTGAAATGCCTATCGACACCTATATCTGAAATGCCTATCGATACCTATATCTGAAATGCCTATCGACACCTATATCTGAAATGCCTATCGACACCTATATCTGAAATGCCTATCGACACCTATATCTGAAATGCCTATCGACACCTATATCTGAAATGCCTATCGACACCTATATCTGAAATGCCTATCGACACCTATTTTTGAAATGCCTATCGGAAACTACATCTAAAATGCCTATCAGCACCTATATTTGAAATGCCTATCGGCAACCATATCTGGTATGCCTATCGGCACCTATATTTGAAATGCCTATCGGCTTCTATATCTGAAATGCCTATCGGCACCTATTTTTAAAATGCCAATCGGCAACTATATCTGAAATGCCTATCGACACCTATATCTGAAATGCCTATCGACACCTATATCTGAAATGCCTATCGACACCTATATCTGAAATGCCTATCGGCAACCATATCTGGAATGCCTATCGGCACCTATATTTGAAATGCCTATCGGCTTCTATATCTGAAATGCCTATCGGCACCTATTTTTAAAATGCCAATCGGCAACTATATCTGAAATGCCTATCGGCACCTATATCTGAAATGCCTATCGACACCTATATCTGAAATGCCTATCGACACCTATATCTGAAATGCCTATCGACACCTATATCTGAAATGCCTATCGACACCTATATCTGAAATGCCTATCGACACCTATATCTGAAATGCCTATCGACACCTATATCTGAAATGCCTATCGACACCTATTTTTGAAATGCCTATTGGAAACTACATCTGAAATGCCTATCAGCACCTATATTTGAAATGCCTATCGGCAACCATATCTGGAATGCCTATCGGCACCTATATTTGGAATGCCTATCGGCTTCTATATCTGATATGTCTATCGGCACCTATTTTTAAAATGCCAATCGGCAACTATATCTGAAATGCCTATCGGCACCTATATCTGAAATGCCTATCGACACCTATATCGGAAATGCCTATCGACACCTATATCTGAAATGCCTATCGACACCTATATCTGAAATGCCTATCGACACCTATATCTGTATTGCCTATCGACACCTATATCTGAAATGCCTATCGACACCTATATCTGAAATGCCTATCGACATCTATATCTGAAATGCCTATCGACACCTATATCTCAAATGCCTATCGACACCTATTTTTGAAATGCCTATCGGAAACTACATCTGAAATGCCTATCAGCACCTATATTTGAAATGCCTATCGGCAACCATATCTGGAAAGCCTATCGACACATATATTTGAAATGCCTATCGGCTTCTATATTTGAAATGCCTATCGGCACCTATTTTTAAAATGCCAATCGGCAACTATATCTGAAATGCCTATCGGCACCTATATCTGAAATGCCTATCGACACCTATATCTGAAATGCCTATCGACACCTATATCTGAAATGCCTATCGACACCTATATCTGAAATGCCTATCGACACCTATATCTGAAATGCCTATCGACACCTATATCTGAAATGCCTATCGACACCTATATCTGAAATGCCTATCGACACCTATATCTGAAATGCCTATCGACACCTATTTTTGAAATGCCTATCGGAAACTACATCTGAAATGCCTATCAGCACCTATATTTGAAATGCCTATCGGCAACCATATCTGGAATGCCTATCGGCACCTATATTTGAAATGCCTATCGGCTTCTATATCTGAAATGCCTATCGGCACCTATTTTTAAAATGCCAATCGGCAACTATATCTGAAATGCCTATCGGCACCTATATCTGAAATGCCTATCGACACCTATATCTGAAATGCCTATCGACACCTATATCTGAAATGCCTATCGACACCTATATCTGAAATGCCTATCGACACCTATATCTGAAATGCCTATCGACACCTATATCTGAAATGCCTATCGACACCTATATCTGAAATGCCTATCGACACCTATATCTGAAATGCTTATCGACACCTATTTTTGAAATGCCTATCGGAAACTACATCTGAAATGCCTATCAGCACCTATATTTGAAATGCCTATCGGCAACCATATCTGGAATGCCTATCGGCACCTATATTTGAAATGTCTATCGGCTTCTATATCTGAAATGCCTATCGGCACCTATTTTTAAAATGCCATTCGGCAACTATATCTGAAATGCCTATCGGCACCTATATCTGAAATGCCTATCGACACCTATATCTGAAATGCCTATCGACACCTATATCTGAAATGCCTATCGACACCTATATCTCAAATGCCTATCGACACCTATATCTGAAATGCCTATCGACACCTATATCTGAAATGCCTATCGACACTTATATCTGAAATGCCTATCGACACCTATATCTGAAATGCCTATCGACACCTATTTTTGAAATGCCTATCGGAAACTACATCTGAAATGCCTATCAGCACCTATATTTGAAATGCCTATCGGCAACCATATCTGGAATGCCTATCGGCACCTATATTTGAAATGCCTATCGGCTTCTATATCTGAAATGCCTATCGGCACCTATTTTTAAAATGCCAATCGGCAACTATATCTCAAATGCCTATCGGCACTTATATCTAAAATGCCTATCGACACCTATATCTGAAATGCCTATCGACACCTATATCTGAAATGCCTATCGACACCTATATCTGAAATGCCTATCGACTCCTATATCTGAAATGCCTATCGACACCTATATCTAAAATGCCTATCGACACCTATATCTGAAATGCCTATCGACACCTATATCTGAAATGCCTATCGACACCTATTTTTGAAATGCCTATCGGAAACTACATCTGAAACGCCTATCAGCACCTATATTTGAAATGCCTATCGGCAACCATATCTGGAATGCCTATCGGCACCTATATTTGAAATGCCTATCGGCTTCTATATCTGAAATGCCTATCGGCACCTATTTTTAAAATGCCAATCGGCAACTATATCTCAAATGCCTATCGGCACTTATATCTAAAATGCCTATCGACACCTATATCTGAAATGCCTATCGACACCTATATCTGAAATGCCTATCGACACCTATATCTGAAATGCCTATCGACACCTATATCTGAAATGCCTATCGACACCTATATCTGAAATGCCTATCGACACCTATATCTGAAATGCCTATCGACACCTATATCTGAAATGCCTATCGACACCTATTTTTGAAATGCCTATCGGAAACTACATCTAAAATGCCTATCAGCACCTATATTTGAAATGCCTATCGGCAACCATATCTGGTATGCCTATCGGCACCTATATTTGAAATGCTGATCGGCTTCTATATCTGAAATGCCTATCGGCACCTATTTTTAAAATGCCAATCGGCAACTATATCTGAAATGCCTATCGACACCTATATCTGAAATGCCTATCGACACCTATATCTGAAATGCCTATCGACACCTATATCTGAAATGCCTATCGACACCTATATCTGAAATGCCTATCGACACCTATATCTGAAATGCCTATCGACACCTATTTTTGAAATGCCTATCGGAAACTACATCTGAAATGCCTATCAGCACCTATATTTGAAATGCCTATCGGCAACCATATCTGGAATGCCTATCGGCACCTATATTTGAAATGCCTATCGGCTTCTATATCTGAAATGCCTATCGGCACCTATTTTTAAAATGCCAATCGGCAACTATATCTGAAATGCCTATCGGCACCTATATCTGAAATGCCTATCGACACCTATATCTGAAATGCCTATCGACACCTATATCTGAAATGCCTATCGACACCTATATCTGAAATGCCTATCGACACCTATATCTGAAATGCCTATCGACACCTATATCTGAAATGCCTATCGACACCTATATCTGAAATGCCTATCGACACCTATTTTTGAAATGCCTATTGGAAACTACATCTGAAATGCCTATCAGCACCTATATTTGAAATGCCTATCGGCAACCATATCTGGAATGCCTATCGGCACCTATATTTGGAATGCCTATCGGCTTCTATATCTGAAATGCCTATCGGCACCTATTTTTAAAATGCCAATCGGCAACTATATCTGAAATGCCTATCGGCACCTATATCTGAAATGCCTATCGACACCTATATCTGAAATGCCTATCGACACCTATATCTGAAATGCCTATCGACACCTATATCTGAAATGCCTATCGACACCTATATCTGTATTGCCTATCGACACCTATATCTGAAATGCCTATCGACACCTATATCTGAAATGCCTATCGACATCTATATCTGAAATGCCTATCGACACCTATATCTCAAATGCCTATCGACACCTATTTTTGAAATGCCTATCGGAAACTACATCTGAAATGCCTATCAGCACCTATATTTGAAATGCCTATCGGCAACCATATCTGGAAAGCCTATCGACACATATATTTGAAATGCCTATCGGCTTCTATATCTGAAATGCCTATCGGCACCTATTTTTAAAATGCCAATCGGCAACTATATCTGAAATGCCTATCGGCACCTATATCTGAAATGCCTATCGACACCTATATCTGAAATGCCTATCGACACCTATATCTGAAATGCCTATCGACACCTATATCTGAAATGCCTATCGACACCTATATCTGAAATGCCTATCGACACCTATATCTGAAATGCCTATCGACACCTATATCTGAAATGCCTATCGACACCTATATCTGAAATGCCTATCGACACCTTTTTTTGAAATGCCTATCGGAAACTACATCTGAAATGCCTATCAGCACCTATATTTGAAATGCCTATCGGCAACCATATCTGGAATGCCTATCGGCACCTATATTTGAAATGCCTATCGGCTTCTATATCTGAAATGCCTATCGGCACCTATTTTTAAAATGCCAATCGGCAACTATATCTGAAATGCCTATCGGCACCTATATCTGAAATGCCTATCGACACCTATATCTGAAATGCCTATCGACACCTATATCTGAAATGCCTATCGACACCTATATCTGAAATGCCTATCGACACCTATATCTGAAATGCCTATCGACACCTATATCTGAAATGCCTATCGACACCTATATCTGAAATGCCTATCGACACCTATATCTGAAATGCTTATCGACACCTATTTTTGAAATGCCTATCGGAAACTACATCTAAAATGCCTATCAGCACCTATATTTGAAATGCCTATCGGCAACCATATCTGGAATGCCTATCGGCACCTATATTTGAAATGCCTATCGGCTTCTATATCTGAAATGCCTATCGGCACCTATTTTTAAAATGCCAATCGGCAACTATATCTGAAATGCCTATCGGCACCTATATCTGAAATGCCTATCGACACCTATATCTGAAATGCCTATCGACACCTATATCTGAAATGCCTATCGACACCTATATCTGAAATGCCTATCGACACCTATATCTGAAATGCCTATCGACACCTATATCTGAAATGCCTATCGACACCTATATCTGAAATGCCTATCGACACCTATATCTGAAATGCCTATCGACACCTATATCTGAAATGCCTATCGACACCTATATCTGAAATGCCTATCGACACCTATTTTTGAAATGCCTATCGGAAACTACATCTGAAATGCCTATCAGCACCTATATTTGAAATGCCTATCGGCAACCATATCTGGAATGCCTATCGGCACCTATTTTTAAAATGCCAATCGGCAACTATATCTGAAATGCCTATCGGCACCTATATCTGAAATGCCTATCGACACCTATATCTGAAATGCCTATCGACACCTATATCTGAAATGCCTATCGACACCTATATCTGAAATGCCTATCGACACCTATATCTAAAATGCAAATCGACACCTATATCTGAAATGCCTATCGACACCTATATCTGAAATGCCTATCGACACCTATATCTGAAATGCCTATCGCCACCTATTTTTGAAATGCCTATCGGAAACTACATCTGAAATGCCTATCAGCACCTATATTTGAAATGCCTATCGGCAACCATATCTGAAATGCCTATCGGCACCTATATTTGAAATGCCTATCGGCTTCTATATCTGAAATGCCTATCGGCACCTATTTTTAAAATGCCAATCGGCAACTATATCTGAAATGCCTATCGGCACCTATATCTGAAATGCCTATCGACACCTATATCTGAAATGCCTATCGACACCTATATCTGAAATGCCTATCGACACCTATATCTGAAATGCCTATCGACACCTATATCTGAAATGCCTATCGACACCTATATCTGAAATGCCTATCGACACCTATATCTGAAATGCCTATCGACACCTATATCTGAAATGCCTATCGACACCTATATCTGAAATGCCTATCGACACCTATATCTGAAATGCCTATCGACACCTATATCTGAAATGCCTATCGACACCTATTTTTGAAATGCCTATCGGAAACTACATCTGAAATGCCTATCAGCACCTATATTTGAAATGCCTATCGGCAACCATATCTGGAATGCCTATCGGCACCTATATTTGAAATGCTTATCGGCTTCTATATCTGAAATTCCTATCGGCACCTATTTTTAAAATGCCAATCGGCAACTATATCTGAAATGCCTATCGGCACCTATATCTGAAATGCCTATCGACACCTATATCTGAAATGCCTATCGATACCTATATCTGAAATGCCTATCGACACCTATATCTGAAATGCCTATCGACACCTATATCTGAAATGCCTATCGACACCTATATCTGAAATGCCTATCGACACCTATATCTGAAATGCCTATCGACACCTATATCTGAAATGCCTATCGACACCTATTTTTGAAATGCCTATCGGAAACTACATCTAAAATGCCTATCAGCACCTATATTAGAAATGCCTATCGGCAACCATATCTGGTATGCCTATCGGCACCTATATTTGAAATGCCTATCGGCTTCTATATCTGAAATGCCTATCGGCACCTATTTTTAAAATGCCAATCGGCAACTATATCTGAAATGCCTATCGACACCTATATCTGAAATGCCTATCGACACCTATATCTGAAATGCCTATCGACACCTATATCTGAAATGCCTATCGACACCTATATCTGAAATGCCTATCGACACCTATATCTGAAATGCCTATCGACACCTATTTTTGAAATGCCTATCGGAAACTACATCTGAAATGCCTATCAGCACCTATATTTGAAATGCCTATCGGCAACCATATCTGGAATGCCTATCGGCACCTATATTTGAAATGCCTATCGGCTTCTATATCTGAAATGCCTATCGGCACCTATTTTTAAAATGCCAATCGGCAACTATATCTGAAATGCCTATCGGCACCTATATCTGAAATGCCTATCGACACCTATATCTGAAATGCCTATCGACACCTATATCTGAAATGCCTATCGACACCTATATCTGAAATGCCTATCGACACCTATATCTGAAATGCCTATCGACACCTATATCTGAAATGCCTATCGACACCTATATCTGAAATGCCTATCGACACCTATTTTTGAAATGCCTATTGGAAACTACATCTGAAATGCCTATCAGCACCTATATTTGAAATGCCTATCGGCAACCATATCTGGAATGCCTATCGGCACCTATATTTGGAATGCCTATCGGCTTCTATATCTGAAATGCCTATCGGCACCTATTTTTAAAATGCCAATCGGCAACTATATCTGAAATGCCTATCGGCACCTATATCTGAAATGCCTATCGACACCTATATCTGAAATGCCTATCGACACCTATATCTGAAATGCCTATCGACACCTATATCTGAAATGCCTATCGACACCTATATCTGTATTGCCTATCGACACCTATATCTGAAATGCCTATCGACACCTATATCTGAAATGCCTATCGACATCTATATCTGAAATGCCTATCGACACCTATATCTCAAATGCCTATCGACACCTATTTTTGAAATGCCTATCGGAAACTACATCTGAAATGCCTATCAGCACCTATATTTGAAATGCCTATCGGCAACCATATCTGGAAAGCCTATCGACACATATATTTGAAATGCCTATCGGCTTCTATATCTGAAATGCCTATCGGCACCTATTTTTAAAATGCCAATCGGCAACTATATCTGAAATGCCTATCGGCACCTATATCTGAAATGCCTATCGACACCTATATCTGAAATGCCTATCGACACCTATATCTGAAATGCCTATCGACACCTATATCTGAAATGCCTATCGACACCTATATCTGAAATGCCTATCGACACCTATATCTGAAATGCCTATCGACACCTATATCTGAAATGCCTATCGACACCTATATCTGAAATGCCTATCGACACCTATTTTTGAAATGCCTATCGGAAACTACATCTGAAATGCCTATCAGCACCTATATTTGAAATGCCTATCGGCAACCATATCTGGAATGCCTATCGGCACCTATATTTGAAATGCCTATCGGCTTCTATATCTGAAATGCCTATCGGCACCTATTTTTAAAATGCCAATCGGCAACTATATCTGAAATGCCTATCGGCACCTATATCTGAAATGCCTATCGACAC
>JAVRKA010001057.1:0-29124 GCA_034508555.1 Venustoraphidia nigricollis | reverse complement strand
ATGCCAATCGGCAACTATATCTGAAATGCCTATCGGCACCTATATCTGAAATGCCTATCGACACCTATATCTGAAATGCCTATCGACACCTATATCTGAAATACCTATCGACACCTATATCTGAAATGCCTATCGACACCTATTTTTGAAATGCCTATCGGAAACTACATCTGAAATGCCTATCAGCACCTATATTTGAAATGCCTATCGGCAACCATATCTGGAATGCCTATCGGCACCTATATTTGAAATGCCTATCGGCTTCTATATCTGAAATGCCTATCGGCACCTATATTTAAAATGCCAATCGGCAACTATATCTGAAATGCCTATCGGCACCTATATCTGAAATGCCTATCGACACCTATATCTGAAATGCCTATCGACACCTATATCTGAAATGCCTATCGACACCTATATCTGAAATGCCTATCGACACCTATATCTGAAATGCCTATCGACACCTATATCTGAAATGCCTATCGACACCTATATCTGAAATGCCTATCGACACCTATATCTGAAATGCCTATCGACACCTATTTTTGTAATGCCTATCGGAAACTACATCTGAAATGCCTATCAGCACCTATATTTGAAATGCCTATCGGCAACCATATCTGGAATACCTATCGGCACCTATATTTGAAATGCCTATCGGCTTCTATATCTGAAATGCCTATCGGCACCTATTTTTAAAATGCCAATCGGCAACTATATCTGAAATGCCTATCGGCACCTATATCTGAAATGCTTATCGACACCTATATCTGAAATGCCTATCGACACCTATATCTGAAATGCCTATCGACACCTATATCTGAAATGCCTATCGACACCTATATCTGAAATGCCTATCGACACCTATATCTGAAATGCCTATCGACACCTATATCTGAAATGCCTATCGACACCTATATCAGAAATGCCTATCGACACCTATATCTGAAATGCCTATCGACACCTATTTTTGTAATGCCTATCGGAAACTACATCTGAAATGCCTATCAGCACCTATATTTGAAATGCCTATCGGCAACCATATCTGGAATACCTATCGGCACCTATATTTGAAATGCCTATCGGCTTCTATATCTGAAATGCCTATCGGCACCTATTTTTAAAATGCCAATCGGCAACTATATCTGAAATGCCTATCGGCACCTCTATCTGAAATGCCTATCGACCCCTATATCTGAAATGCCTATCGACACCTATATCTGAAATGCCTATCGACACCTATATCTGAAATGCCTATCGACACCTATATCTGAAATGCCTATCGACACCTATATCTGAAATGCCTATCAACACCTATATCTGAAATGCCTATCGACACCTATATCTGAAATGCCTATCGACACCTATATCTGAAATGCGTATCGACACCTATTTTTGAAATGCCTATCGGAAACTACATCTGAAATGCCTATCAGCACCCATATTTGAAATGCCTATCGGCAACCATATCTGGAATGCCTATCGGCACCTATATTTGAAATGCCTATCGGCTTCTATATCTGAAATGCCTATCGGCACCTATTTTTAAAATGCCAATCGGCAACTATATCTGAAATGCCTATCGACACCTATATCTGAAATGCCTATCGACACCTATATCTAAAATGCCTATCGACACCTATATCTGAAATGCCTATCGACACCTATATCTGAAATGCCTATCGACACCTATATCAGAAATGCCTATCGACACCTATATCTGAAATGCCTATCGACACCTATTTTTGTAATGCCTATCGGAAACTACATCTGAAATGCCTATCAGCACCTATATTTGAAATGCCTATCGGCAACCATATCTGGAATACCTATCGGCACCTATATTTGAAATGCCTATCGGCTTCTATATCTGAAATGTCTATCGGCACCTATTTTTAAAATGCCAATCGGCAACTATATCTGAAATGCCTATCGGCACCTCTATCTGAAATGCCTATCGACCCCTATATCTGAAATGCCTATCGACACCTATATCTGAAATGCCTATCGACACCTATATCTGAAATGCCTATCGACACCTATATCTGAAATGCCTATCGACACCTATATCTGAAATGCCTATCGACACCTATATCTGAAATGCCTATCGACACCTATATCTGAAATGCCTATCGACACCTATATCTGAAATGCCTATCGACACCTATATCTGAAATGCCTATCGACACCTATTTTTGAAATGCCTATCGGAAACTACATCTGAAATGCCTATCAGCACCTATATTTGAAATGCCTATCGGCAACCATATCTGGAATGCCTATCGGCACCTATATTTGAAATGCCTATCGGCTTCTATATCTAAAATGCCTATCGGCACCTATTTTTAAAATGCCAATCGGCAACTATATCTGAAATGCCTATCGGCACCTATATCTGAAATGCCTATCGACACCTATATCTGAAATGCCTATCGACACCTATATCTGAAATGCCTATCGACACCTATATCTGAAATGCCTATCGACACATATATCTGAAATGCCTATCGACACCTATATCTGAAATGCCTATCGACACCTATATCTGAAATGCCTATCGACACCTATTTTTGAAATGCCTATCGGAAACTACATCTGAAATGCCTATCGGCACCTATATTTGAAATGCCTATAGGCAACCATATCTGGAATGCCTATCGGCACCAATATTTGAAATGCCTATCGGCTTCTATATCTGAAATGCCTATCGGCACCTATTTTTAAAATGCCAATCGGCAACTATATCTGAAATGCTTATCGGCACCTATATCTGAAATGCCTATCGACACCTATATCTGAAATGTCTATCGACACCTATATCTGAAATGCCTATCGACACCTATATCTGAAATGCCTATCGACACCTATATCTGAAATGCCTATCGACACCTATATCTGAAATGCCTATCGACACCTATATCTGAAATGCCTATCGACACCTATATCTAAAAAGCCTATCGACACCTATTTTTGAAATGCCTATCGGAAACTACATCTGAAATGCCTATCAGCACCTATATTTGAAATGCACATCGGCAACCATATCTGGATGCCTATCGGCACCTATATTTGAAATGCCTATCGGCTTCTATATCTGAAATGCCTATCGGCACCTATTTTTAAAATGCCAATCGGCCACTATATCTGAAATGCCTATCGGCACCTATATCTGAAATGCCTATCGACACCTATATCTGAAATGCCTATCGACACCTATATCTGAAATGCCTATCGATACCTATTTTTGAAATGCCTATCGGAAACTACATCTGAAATGCCTATCAGCACCTATATTTGAAATGCCTATCGGCAACCATATCTGGAATGCCTATCGGCACCTATATTTGAAATGCCTATCGGCTTCTATATCTAAAATGCCTATCGGCACCTATTTTTAAAATGCCAATCGGCAACTATATCTGAAATGCCTATCGGCACCTATATCTGAAATGCCTATCGACACCTATATCTGAAATGCCTATCGGCACCTATATCTGAAATGCCTATCGGCACCTATATCTGAAATGCCTATCGACACCTATATCTGAAATGCCTATCGACACCTATATCTGAAATGCCTATCGACACCTATATCTGAAATGCCTATCGACACCTATATCTGAAATGCCTATCGGCACCTATATCTGAAATGCCTATCGACACCTATATCTGAAATGCCTATCGACACCTATATCTGAAATGCCTATCGACACCTATATCTGAAATGCCTATCGACACCTATATCTGAAATGCCTATCGACACCTATATCTGAAATGCCTATCGACACCTATATCTGAAATGCCTATCGACACCTATTTTTGAAATGCCTATCGGAAACTACATCTGAAATGCCTATCAGCACCTATATTTGAAATGCCTATCGGCAACCATATCTGGAATGCCTATCGGCACCTATATTTGAAATGCCTATCGGCTTCTATATCTGAAATGCCTATCGGCACCTATTTTTAAAATGCCAATCGGCAACTATATCTGAAATGCCTATCGGCACCTATATCTGAAATGCCTATCGACACCTATATCTGAAATGCCTATCGACACCTATATCTGAAATACCTATCGACACCTATATCTGAAATGCCTATCGACACCTATTTTTGAAATGCCTATCGGAAACTACATCTGAAATGCCTATCAGCACCTATATTTGAAATGCCTATCGGCAACCATATCTGGAATGCCTATCGGCACCTATATTTGAAATGCCTATCGGCTTCTATATCTGAAATGCCTATCGGCACCTATATTTAAAATGCCAATCGGCAACTATATCTGAAATGCCTATCGGCACCTATATCTGAAATGCCTATCGACACCTATATCTGAAATGCCTATCGACACCTATATCTGAAATGCCTATCGACACCTATATCTGAAATGCCTATCGACACCTATATCTGAAATGCCTATCGACACCTATATCTGAAATGCCTATCGACACCTATATCTGAAATGCCTATCGACACCTATATCTGAAATGCCTATCGACACCTATTTTTGTAATGCCTATCGGAAACTACATCTGAAATGCCTATCAGCACCTATATTTGAAATGCTTATCGGCAACCATATCTGGAATACCTATCGGCACCTATATTTGAAATGCCTATCGGCTTCTATATCTGAAATGCCTATCGGCACCTATTTTTAAAATGCCAATCGGCAACTATATCTGAAATGCCTATCGGCACCTATATCTGAAATGCTTATCGACACCTATATCTGAAATGCCTATCGACACCTATATCTGAAATGCCTATCGACACCTATATCTGAAATGCCTATCGACACCTATATCTGAAATGCCTATCGACACCTATATCTGAAATGCCTATCGACACCTATATCTGAAATGCCTATCGACACCTATATCTGAAATGCCTATCGACACCTATATCTGAAATGCCTATCGACACCTATTTTTGAAATGCCTATCGGAAACTACATCTGAAATGCCTATCAGCACCTATATTTGAAATGCCTATCGGCAACCATATCTGGAATGCCTATCGGCACCTATATTTAAAATGCCTATCGACTTCTATATCTGAAATGCCTATCGGCACCTATTTTTAAAATGCCAATCGGCAACTATATCTGAAATGCCTATCGGCACCTATATCTGAAATGCCTATCGACACCTATATCTGAAATGCCTATCGACACCTATATCTGAAATGCCTATCGACACCTATATCGGAAATGCCTATCGACACCTATATCTGAAATGCCTATCGACACCTATATCTGAAATGCCTATCGACACCTATACCAGAAATGCCTATCGACACCTATATCTGAAATGCCTATTGACACCTATTTTTGTAATGCCTATCGGAAACTACATCTGAAATGCCTATCAGCACCTATATTTGAAATGCCTATCGGCAACCATATCTGGAATGCCTATCGGCACCTATATTTGAAATGCCTATCGGCTTCTATATCTGAAATGCCTATCGGCACCTATTTTTAAAATGCCAATCGGCAACTATATCTGAAATGCCTATCGGCACCTCTATCTGAAATGCCTATCGACCCCTATATCTGAAATGCCTATCGACACCTATATCTGAAATGCCTATCGACACCTATATCTGAAATGCCTATCGACACCTATATCTGAAATGCCTATCGACACCTATATCTGAAATGCCTATCGACACCTATATCTGAAATGCCTATCGACACCTATATCTGAAATGCCTATCGACACCTATATCTGAAATGCGTATCGACACCTATTTTTGAAATGCCTATCGGAAACTACATCTGAAATGCCTCTCAGCACCCATATTTGAAATGCCTATCGGCAACCATATCTGGAATGCCTATCGGCACCTATATTTGAAATGCCTATCGGCTTCTATATCTGAAATGCCTATCGGCACCTTTTTTTAAAATGCCAATCGGCAACTATATCTGAAATGCCTATCGACACCTATATCTGAAATGCCTATCGACACCTATATCTAAAATGCCTATCGACACCTATATCTGAAATGCCTATCGACACCTATATCTGAAATGCCTATCGACACCTATATCAGAAATGCCTATCGACACCTATATCTGAAATGCCTATCGACACCTATTTTTGTAATGCCTATCGGAAACTACATCTGAAATGCCTATCAGCACCTATATTTGAAATGCCTATCGGCAACCATATCTGGAATACCTATCGGCACCTATATTTGAAATGCCTATCGGCTTCTATATCTGAAATGCCTATCGGCACCTATTTTTAAAATGCCAATCGGCAACTATATCTGAAATGCCTATCGGCACCTCTATCTGAAATGCCTATCGACCCCTATATCTGAAATGCCTATCGACACCTATATCTGAAATGCCTATCGACACCTATATCTGAAATGCCTATCGACACCTATATCTGAAATGCCTATCGACACCTATATCTGAAATGCCTATCGACACCTATATCTGAAATGCCTATCGACACCTATATCTGAAATGCCTATCGACACCTATATCTGAAATGCCTATCGACACCTATTTTTGAAATGCCTATCGGAAACTACATCTGAAATGCCTATCAGCACCTATATTTGAAATGCCTATCGGCAACCATATCTGGAATGCCTATCGGCACCTATATTTGAAATGCCTATCGGCTTCTATATCTGAAATGCCTATCGGCACCTATTTTTAAAATGCCAATCGGCAACTATATCTGAAATGCCTATCGGCACCTATATCTGAAATGCCTATCGACACCTATATCTGAAATGCCTATCGACACCTATATCTGAAATGCCTATCGACACCTATATCTGAAATGCCTATCGACACATATATCTGAAATGCCTATCGACACCTATATCTGAAATGCCTATCGACACCTATATCTGAAATGCCTATCGACACCTATTTTTGAAATGCCTATCGGAAACTACATCTGAAATGCCTATCGGCACCTATATTTGAAATGCCTATAGGCAACCATATCTGGAATGCCTATCGGCACCTATATTTGAAATGCCTATCGGCTTCTATATCTGAAATGCCTATCGGCACCTATTTTTAAAATGCCAATCGGCAACTATATCTGAAATGCCTATCGGCACATATATCTGAAATGCCTATCGACACCTATATCTGAAATGCCTATCGACACCTATATCTGAAATGCCTATCGACACCTATATCTGAAATGCCTATCGACACCTATATCTGAAATGCCTATCGACACCTATATCTGAAATGCCTATCGACACCTATATCTGAAATGCCTATCGACACCTATATCTAAAATGCCTATCGACACCTATTTTTGAAATGCCTATCGGAAACTACATCTGAAATGCCTATCAGCACCTATATTTGAAATGCACATCGGCAACCATATCTGGATGCCTATCGGCACCTATATTTGAAATGCCTATCGGCTTCTATATCTAAAATGCCTATCGGCACCTATTTTTAAAATGCCAATCAGCAACTATATCTGGAATGCCTATCGGCACCTATATCTGAAATGCCTATCGGCACCTATATCTGAAATGCCTATCGACACCTATATCTGAAATGCCTATCGACACCTATATCTGAAATGCCTATCGACACCTATATCTGAAATGCCTATCGACACCTATATCTGAAATGCCTATCGGCACCTATATCTGAAATGCCTATCGACACCTATATCTGAAATGCCTATCGACACCTATATCTGAAATGCCTATCGACACCTATATCTGAAATGCCTATCGACACCTATATCTGAAATGCCTATCGACACCTATATCTGAAATGCCTATCGACACCTATATCTGAAATGCCTATCGACACCTATATCTGAAATGCCTATCGACACCTATATCTGAAATGCCTATCGACACCTATTTTTGAAATGCCTATCGGAAACTACATCTGAAATGCCTATCAGCACCTATATTTGAAATGCCTATCGGCAACCATATCTGGAATGCCTATCGGCACCTATATTTGAAATGCCTATCGGCTTCTATATCTGAAATGCCTATCGGCACCTATTTTTAAAATGCCAATCGGCAACTATATCTGAAATGCCTATCGGCACCTATATCTGAAATGCCTATCGACACCTATATCTTAAATGCCTATCGACACCTATATCTGAAATACCTATCGACACCTATATCTGAAATGCCTATCGACACCTATTTTTGAAATGCCTATCGGAAACTACATCTGAAATGCCTATCAGCACCTATATTTGAAATGCCTATCGGCAACCATATCTGGAATGCCTATCGGCACCTATATTTGAAATGCCTATCGGCTTCTATATCTGAAATGCCTATCGGCACCTATATTTAAAATGCCAATCGGCAACTATATCTGAAATGCCTATCGGCACCTATATCTGAAATGCCTATCGACACCTATATCTGAAATGCCTATCGACACCTATATCTGAAATGCCTATCGACACCTATATCTGAAATGCCTATCGACACCTATATCTGAAATGCCTATCGACACCTATATCTGAAATGCCTATCGACACCTATATCTGAAATGCCTATCGACACCTATATCTGAAATGCCTATCGACACCTATTTTTGTAATGCCTATCGGAAACTACATCTGAAATGCCTATCAGCACCTATATTTGAAATGCCTATCGGCAACCATATCTGGAATACCTATCGGCACCTATATTTGAAATGCCTATCGGCTTCTATATCTGAAATGCCTATCGGCACCTATTTTTAAAATGCCAATCGGCAACTATATCTGAAATGCCTATCGGCACCTATATCTGAAATGCTTATCGACACCTATATCTGAAATGCCTATCGACACCTATATCTGAAATGCCTATCGACACCTATATCTGAAATGCCTATCGACACCTATATCTGAAATGCCTATCGACACCTATATCTGAAATGCCTATCGACACCTATATCTGAAATGCCTATCGACACCTATATCTGAAATGCCTATCGACACCTATATCTGAAATGCCTATCGACACCTATTTTTGAAATGCCTATCGGAAACTACATCTGAAATGCCTATCAGCACCTATATTTGAAATGCCTATCGGCAACCATATCTGGAATGCCTATCGGCACCTATATTTAAAATGCCTATCGGCTTCTATATCTGAAATGCCTATCGGCACCTATTTTTAAAATGCCAATCGGCAACTATATCTGAAATGCCTATCGGCACCTATATCTGAAATGCCTATCGACACCTATATCTGAAATGCCTATCGACACCTATATCTGAAATGCCTATCGACACCTATATCGGAAATGCCTATCGACACCTATATCTGAAATGCCTATCGACACCTATATCTGAAATGCCTATCGACACCTATACCAGAAATGCCTATCGACACCTATATCTGAAATGCCTATTGACACCTATTTTTGTAATGCCTATCGGAAACTACATCTGAAATGCCTATCAGCACCTATATTTGAAATGCCTATCGGCAACCATATCTGGAATACCTATCGGCACCTATATTTGAAATGCCTATCGGCTTCTATATCTGAAATGCCTATCGGCACCCATTTTTAAAATGCCAATCGGCAACTATATCTGAAATGCCTATCGGCACCTCTATCTGAAATGCCTATCGACCCCTATATCTGAAATGCCTATCGACACCTATATCTGAAATGCCTATCGACACCTATATCTGAAATGCCTATCGACACCTATATCTGAAATGCCGATCGACACCTATATCTGAAATGCCTATCGACACCTATATCTGAAATGCCTATCGACACCTATATCTGAAATGCCTATCGACACCTATATCTGAAATGCGTATCGACACCTATTTTTGAAATGCCTATCGGAAACTACATCTGAAATGCCTATCAGCACCCATATTTGAAATGCCTATCTGCAACCATATCTGGAATGCCTATCGGCACCTATATTTGAAATGCCTATCGGCTTCTATATCTGAAATGCCTATCGGCACCTATTTTTAAAATGCCAATCGGCAACTATATCTGAAATGCCTATCGACACCTATATCTGAAATGCCTATCGACACCTATATCTAAAATGCCTATCGACACCTATATCTGAAATGCCTATCGACACCTATATCTGAAATGCCTATCGACACCTATATCAGAAATGCCTATCGACACCTATATCTGAAATGCCTATCGACACCTATTTTTGAAATGCCTATCGGAAACTACATCTGAAATGCCTATCAGCACCTATATTTGAAATGCCTATCGGCAACCATATCTGGAATGCCTATCGGCACCTATATTTGAAATGCCTATCGGCTTCTATATCTGAAATGCCTATCGGCACCTATTTTTAAAATGCCAATCGGCAACTATATCTGAAATGCCTATCGGCACCTATATCTGAAATGCCTATCGACACCTATATCTGAAATGCCTATCGACACCTATATCTGAAATGCCTATCGACACCTATATCTGAAATGCCTATCGACACATATATCTGAAATGCCTATCGACACCTATATCTGAAATGCCTATCGACACCTATATCTGAAATGCCTATCGACACCTATTTTTGAAATGCCTATCGGAAACTACATCTGAAATGCCTATCGGCACCTATATTTGAAATGCCTATAGGCAACCATATCTGGAATGCCTATCGGCACCTATATTTGAAATGCCTATCGGCTTCTATATCTGAAATGCCTATCGGCACCTATTTTTAAAATGCCAATCGGCAACTATATCTGAAATGCCTATCGGCACCTATATCTGAAATGCCTATCGACACCTATATCTGAAATGCCTATCGACACCTATATCTGAAATGCCTATCGACACCTATATCTGAAATGCCTATCGACACCTATATCTAAAATGCCTATCGACACCTATTTTTGAAATGCCTATCGGAAACTACATCTGAAATGCCTATCAGCACCTATATTTGAAATGCACATCGGCAACCATATCTGGATGCCTATCGGCACCTATATTTGAAATGCCTATCGGCTTCTATATCTGAAATGCCTATCGGCACCTATTTTTAAAATGCCAATCGGCAACTATATCTGAAATGCCTATCGGCACCTATATCTGAAATGCCTATCGACACCTATATCTGAAATGCCTATCGACACCTATATCTGAAATGCCTATCGACACCTATTTTTGAAATGCCTATCGGAAACTACATCTGAAATGCCTATCAGCACCTATATTTAAAATGCCTATCGGCAACCATATCTGGAATGCCTATCGGCACCTATATTTGAAATGCCTATCGGCTTCTATATCTAAAATGCCTATCGGCACCTATTTTTAAAATGCCAATCAGCAACTATATCTGGAATGCCTATCGGCACCTATATCTGAAATGCCTATCGGCACCTATATCTGAAATGCCTATCGACACCTATATCTGAAATGCCTATCGACACCTATATCTGAAATGCCTATCGACACCTATATCTGAAATGCCTATCGACACCTATATCTGAAATGCCTATCGGCACCTATATCTGAAATGCCTATCGACACCTATATCTGAAATGCCTATCGACACCTATATCTGAAATGCCTATCGACACCTATATCTGAAATGCCTATCGACACCTATATCTGAAATGCCTATCGACACGTATATCTGAAATGCCTATCGACACCTATATCTGAAATGCCTATCGACACCTATTTTTGAAATGCCTTTTGGAAACTACATCTGAAATGCCTATCAGCACCTATATTTGAAATGCCTATCGGCTTCTATATCTGAAATGCCTATCGGCACCTATTTTTAAAATGCCAATCGGCAACTATATCTGAAATGCCTATCGGCACCTATATCTGAAATGCCTATCGACACCTATATCTGAAATGCCTATCGACACCTATATCTGAAATGCCTATCGACACCTATATCTGAAATGCCTATCGACACCTATATCTGAAATGCCTATCGACACCTATATCTGAAATGCCTATCGACACCTATATCTGAAATGCCTATCGACACCTATTTTTGAAATGCCCATCGGAAACTACATCTGAAATGCCTATCAGCACCTATATTTGAAATGCCTATCGGCAACCATATCTGGAATGCCTATCGGCACCTATATTTGAAATGCCTATCGGCTTCTATATCTGAAATGCCTATCGGCACCTATTTTTAAAATGCCAATCGGCAACTATATCTGAAATGCCTATCGGCACCTATATCTGAAATGCCTATCGACACCTATATCTGAAATGCCTATCGACACCTATATCTGAAATGCCTATCGACACCTATATCTGAAAAACCTATCGACACCTATTTTTGAAATGCCTATCGGAAACTACATCTGAAATGCCTATCAGCACCTATATTTGAAATGCCTATCGGCAACCATATCTGGAATGCCTTCGGCACCTATATTTGAAATGCCTATCGGCTTCTATATCTGAAATGCCTATCGGCACCTATTTTTAAAATGCCAATCGGCAACTATATCTGAAATGCCTATCGGCACCTATATCTGAAATGCCTATCGACACCTATATCTGAAATGCCTATCGACACCTATATCTGAAATGCCTATCGACACCTATATCTGAAATGCCTATCGACACCTATATCTGAAATGCCTATCGACACCTATATCTAAAATGCCTATCGACACCTATATCTGAAATGCCTATCGACACCTATATCTGAAATGCCTATCGACACCTATATCTGAAATGCCTATCGACACCTATTTTTGAAATGCCTATCGGAAACTACATCTGAAATGCCTATCAGCACCTATATTTGAAATGCCTATCGGCAACCATATCTGGAATGCCTATCGGCACCTATATTTGAAATGCCTATCGGCTTCTATATCTGAAATGCCTATCGGCACCTATTTTTAAAATGCCAATAGGCAACTATATCTGAAATGCCTATCGGCACCTATATCTGAAAGGCCTATCGACACCTATATCTGAAATGCCTATCGACACCTATATCTGAAATGCCTATCGACACCTATATCTGAAATGCCTATCGACACCTATATCTGAAATGCCTATCGACACCTATATCTGAAATGCCTATCGACACCTATATCTGAAATGCCTATCGACACCTATATCTGAAATGCCTATCGACACCGATTTTTGAAATGCCTATCGGAAACTACATCTGAAATGCCTATCAGCACCTATATTTGAAATGCCTATCGGCAACCATATCTGGAATGCCTATCGGCACCTATATTTGAAATGCCTATCGGCTTCTATATCTGAAATGCCTATCGGCACCTATTTTTAAAATGCCAATCGGCAACTATATCTGAAATGCCTATCGGCACCTATATCTGAAATGCCTATCGACACCTATATCTGAAATGCCTATCGACACCTATATCTAAAATGCCTATCGACACCTATATCTGAAATGCCTATCGACACCTATATCTGAAATGCCTATCGACACCTATATCTGAAATGCCTATCGACACCAATATCTAAAATGCCTATCGACACCTATATCTGAAATGCCTATCGACACCTACTTTTGAAATGCCTATCGGAAACTACATCTGAAATGCCTATCAGCACCTATATTTGAAATGCCTATCGGCAACCATATCTGGAATGCCTATCGGCACCTATATTTGAAATGCCTATCGGCTTCTATATCTGAAATGCCTATCGGCACCTATTTTTAAAATGCCAATCGGCAACTATATCTGAAATGCCTATCGGCACCTATATCTGAAATGCCTATCGGCACCTATATCTGAAATGCCTATCGACACCTATATCTAAAATGCCTATCGACACCTATATCTGAAATGCCTATCGACACCTATATCTGAAATGCCTATCGACACCTATATCTGAAATGCCTATCGACACCTATATCTGAAATGCCTATCGACACCTATATCTGAAATGCCTATCGACACCTATATCTGAAATGCCTATCGACACCTATATCTGAAATGCCTATCGACACCTATATCTGAAATGCCTATCGACACCTATATCTGAAATGCCTATCGACACCTATATCTGAAATGCCTATCGACACCTATTTTTGAAATGCCTATCGGAAACTACATCTGAAATGCCTATCAGCACCTATATTTGAAATGCCTATCGGCAACCATATCTGGAATGCCTATCGGCACCTATATTTGAAATGCCTATCGGCTTCTATATCTGAAATGCTTATCGGCACCTATTTTTAAAATGCCAATCGGCAACTATATCTGAAATGCCTATCGGCACCTATATCTGAAATGCCTATCGACACCTATATCTGAAATGCCTATCGACACCTATATCTAAAATGCCTATCGACACCTATATCTGAAATGCCTATCGACACTTATATCTGAAATGCCTATCGACACCTATATCTGAAATGCTTATCGACACCTATATCTGAAATGCCTATCGACACCTATATCTAAAATGCCTATCGACACCTATTTTAGAAATGCCTATCGGAAACTACATCTGAAATGCCTATCAGCACCTATATTTAAAATGCCTATCGGCAACCATATCTGGAATGCCTATTGGCACCTATATTTGAAATGCCTATCGGCTTCTATATCTGAAATGCCTATCGGCACCTATTTTTAAAATGCCAATCGGCAACTATATCTGAAATGCCTATCGGCACCTATATCTGAAATGCCTATCGACACTTATATCTGAAATGCCTATCGACACCTATATCTGAAATGCCTATCGACATCTATATCTGAAATGCCTATCGACACCTATATCTGAAATGCCTATCGACACCTATATCTGAAATGCCTATCGACACCTATATCTGAAATGCCTATCGACACATATATCTGAAATGCCTATCGACACCTATTTTTGAAATGCCTATCGGAAACTACATCTGAAATGCCTATCAGCACCTATATTTGAAATGCCTATCGGCAACCATATCTGGAATGCCAATCGGATCCTATATTTGAAATGCCTATCGGCTTCTATATCTGATATGCCTATCGGCACCTATTTTTAAAATGCCAATCGGCAACTATATCTGAAATGCCTATCGGCACCTATATCTGAAATGCCTATCGACACCTATATCTGAAATGCCTATCGACACCTATATCTGAAATGCCTATCGACACCTATATCTGAAATGCCTATCGACACCTATATCTGAAATGCCTATCGACACCTATATCTGAAATGCCTATCGACACCTATATCTGAAATGCCTATCGACACCTATATCTGAAATGCCTATCGACACCTATTTTTGAAATGCCTATCGGAAACTACATCTGAAATGCCTATCAGCACCTATATTTGAAATGCCTATCGGCAACCATATCTGGAATGCCTATCGGCACCTATATTTGAAATGCCTATCGGCTTCTATATCTGAAATGCCTATCGGCACCTATTTTTAAAATGCCAATCGGCAACTATATCTGAAATGTCTATCGGCACCTATATCTGAAATGCCTATCGACACCTATATCTGAAATGCCTATCGACACATATATCTGAAATGCCTATCGACCCCTATATCTGAAATGCCTATCGACACCTATATCTGAAATGCCTATCGACACCTATATCTGAAATGCCTATCGACACCTTTATCTGAAATGCCTATCGACACCTATATCTGAAATGCCTATCGACACCTATTTTTGAAATGCCTATCGGAAACTACATCTGAAATGCCTATCAGCACCTATATTTGAAATGCCTATCGGCAACTATATCTGGAATGCCTATCGGCACCTATATTTGAAATGCCTATCGGCTTCTATATCTGAAATGCCTTTTGGCACCTATTTTTAAAATGCCAATCGGCAACTATATCTGAAATGCCTATCGGCACCTATATCTGAAATGCCTATCGACACCTATATCTGAAATGCCTATCGACACCTATATCTGAAATGCCTATCGACACCTATATCTGAAATGCCTATCGACACCTATATCTGAAATGCCTATCGACACCTATAACTGAAATGCCTATCGACACCTATATCTGAAATGCCTATCGACACCTATATCTGAAATGCCTATCGACACCTATATCTGAAATGCCTATCGACACCTATTTTTGATATGCCTATCGGAAACTACATCTGAAATGCCTATCAGCACCTATATTTGAAATGCCTATCGGCAACCATATCTGGAAATGCCTATCGGCATCTATATTTGAAATGCCTATCGGCTTCTATATCTGAAATGCCTATCGGCACCTATTTTTAAAATGCCAATCGGCAACTATATCTGAAATGCCTATCGGCACCTATATCTGAAATGCCTATCGACACCTATATCTGAAATGCCTATCGACACCTATATCTGAAATGCCTATCGACACCTATATCTGAAATGCCTATCGACACCTATATCTGAAATGCCCATCGACACCTATATCTGAAATGCCTATCGACACCTATATCTGAAATGCCTATCGACACCTATATCTGAAATGCCTATCGACACCTATATCTGAAATGCCTATCGACACCTATATCTGAAATGCCTATCGACACCTATATCTGAAATGCCTATCGACACCTATTTTTGAAATGCCTATCGGAAACTACATCTGAAATGCCTATCAGCACCTATATTTGAAATGCTTATCGGCAACCATATCTGGAATGCCTATCGGCACCTATATTTAAAATGCCTATCGGCACCTATATCTGAAATGCCTATCGACACCTATATCTGAAATGCCTATCGACACCTATATCTGAAATGCCTATCGACACCTTTATCTGAAATGCCTATCGACACCTATATCTGAAATGCCTATCGACACCTATATCTGAAATGCCTATCGACACCTATATCTGAAATGCCTATCGACACCTATTTTTGAAATGCCTATCGGAAACTACATCTGAAATGCCTATCAGCACCTATATTTGAAATGCCTATCGGCAACCATATCTGGAATGCCTATCGGCACCTATATTTGAAATGCCTATCGGCTTCTATATCTGAAATGCCTATCGGCACCTATTTTTAAAATGCCAATCGGCAACTATATCTGAAATGCCTATCGGCACCTATATCTGAAATGCCTATCGACACCTATATCTGAAATGCCTATCGACACCTATATCTGAAATACCTATCGACACCTATATCTGAAATGCCTATCGACACCTATTTTTGAAATGCCTATCGGAAACTACATCTGAAATGCCTATCAGCACCTATATTTGAAATGCCTATCGGCAACCATATCTGGAATGCCTATCGGCACCTATATTTGAAATGCCTATCGGCTTCTATATCTGAAATGCCTATCGGCACCTATATTTAAAATGCCAATCGGCAACTATATCTGAAATGCCTATCGGCACCTATATCTGAAATGCCTATCGACACCTATATCTGAAATGCCTATCGACACCTATATCTGAAATGCCTATCGGCACCTATATCTGAAATGCCTATCGACACCTATATCTGAAATGCCTATCGACACCTATATCTGAAATGCCTATCGACACCTATATCTGAAATGCCTATCGACACCTATATCTGAAATGCCTATCGACACCTATATCTGAAATGCCTATCGGAAACTACATCTGAAATGCCATCAGCACCTATATTTGAAATGCCTATCGGCAACCATATCTGGAATACCTATCGGCACCTATATTTGAAATGCCTATCGGCTTCTATATCTGAAATGCCTATCGGCACCTATTTTTAAAATGCCAATCGGCAACTATATCTGAAATGCCTATCGGCACCTATATCTGAAATGCTTATCGACACCTATATCTGAAATGCCTATCGACACCTATATCTGAAATGCCTATCGACACCTATATCTGAAATGCCTATCGACACCTATATCTGAAATGCCTATCGACACCTATATCTGAAATGCCTATCGACACCTATATCTGAAATGCCTATCGACACCTATATCTGAAATGCCTATCGACACCTATATCTGAAATGCCTATCGACACCTATTTTTGAAATGCCTATCGGAAACTACATCTGAAATGCCTATCAGCACCTATATTTGAAATGCCTATCGGCAACCATATCTGGAATGCCTATCGGCACCTATATTTAAAATGCCTATCGGCTTCTATATCTGAAATGCCTATCGGCACCTATTTTTAAAATGCCAATCGGCAACTATATCTGAAATGCCTATCGGCACCTATATCTGAAATGCCTATCGACACCTATATCTGAAATGCCTATCGACACCTATATCTGAAATGCCTATCGACACCTATATCGGAAATGCCTATCGACACCTATATCTGAAATGCCTATCGACACCTATATCTGAAATGCCTATCGACACCTATATCAGAAATGCCTATCGACACCTATATCTGAAATGCCTATCGACACCTATTTTTGTAATGCCTATCGGAAACTACATCTGAAATGCCTATTAGCACCTATATTTGAAATGCCTATCGGCAACCATATCTGGAATACCTATCGGCACCTATATTTGAAATGCCTATCGGCTTCTATATCTGAAATGCCTATCGGCACCTATTTTTAAAATGCCAATCGGCAACTATATCTGAAATGCCTATCGGCACCTCTATCTGAAATGCCTATCGACCCCTATATCTGAAATGCCTATCGACACCTATATCTGAAATGCCTATCGACACCTATATCTGAAATGCCTATCGACACCTATATCTGAAATGCCTATCGACACCTATATCTGAAATGCCTATCGACACCTATATCTGAAATGCCTATCGACACCTATATCTGAAATGCCTATCGACACCTATATCTGAAATGCGTATCGACACCTATTTTTGAAATGCCTATCGGAAACTACATCTGAAATGCCTATCAGCACCTATATTTGAAATGCCTATCGGCAACCATATCTGGAATGCCTATCGGCACCTATATTTGAAATGCCTATCGGCTTCTATATCTGAAATGCCTATCGGCACCTATTTTTAAAATGCCAATCGGCAACTATATCTGAAATGCCTATCGACACCTATATCTGAAATGCCTATCGACACCTATATCTGAAATGCCTATCGACACCTATATCTGAAATGCCTATCGACACCTATATCAGAAATGCCTATCGACACCTATATCTGAAATGCCTATCGACACCTATTTTTGTAATGCCTATCGGAAACTACATCTGAAATGCCTATCAGCACCTATATTTGAAATGCCTATCGGCAACCATATCTGGAATACCTATCGGCACCTATATTTGAAATGCCTATCGGCTTCTATATCTGAAATGCCTATCGGCACCTATTTTTAAAATGCCAATCGGCAACTATATCTGAAATGCCTATCGGCACCTCTATCTGAAATGCCTATCGACCCCTATATCTGAAATGCCTATCGACACCTATATCTGAAATGCCTATCGACACCTATATCTGAAATGCCTATCGACACCTATATCTGAAATGCCTATCGACACCTATATCTGAAATGCCTATCGACACCTATATCTGAAATGCCTATCGACACCGATTTTTGAAATGCCTATCGGAAACTACATCTGAAATGCCTATCAGCACCTATATTTGAAATGCCTATCGGCAACCATATCTGGAATGCCTATCGGCACCTATATTTGAAATGCCTATCGGCTTCTATATCTGAAATGCCTATCGGCACCTATTTTTAAAATGCCAATCGGCAACTATATCTGAAATGCCTATCGGCACCTATATCTGAAATGCCTATCGACACCTATATCTGAAATGCCTATCGACACCTATATCTAAAATGCCTATCGACACCTATATCTGAAATGCCTATCGACACCTATATCTGAAATGCCTATCGACACCTATATCTGAAATGCCTATCGACACCAATATCTAAAATGCCTATCGACACCTATATCTGAAATGCCTATCGACACCTATTTTTGAAATGCCTATCGGAAACTACATCTGAAATGCCTATCAGCACCTATATTTGAAATGCCTATCGGCAATCATATCTGGAATGCCTATCGGCACCTATATTTGAAATGCCTATCGGCTTCTATATCTGAAATGCCTATCGGCACCTATTTTTAAAATGCCAATCGGCAACTATATCTGAAATGCCTATCGGCACCTATATCTGAAATGCCTATCGGCACCTTTATCTGAAATGCCTATCGACACCTATATCTAAAATGCCTATCGACACCTATATCTGAAATGCCTATCGACACCTATATCTGAAATGCCTATCGACACCTATATCTGAAATGCCTATCGACACCTATATCTGAAATGCCTATCGACACCTATATCTGAAATGCCTATCGACACCTATATCTGAAATGCCTATCGACACCTATATCTGAAATGCCTATCGACACCTATATCTGAAATGCCTATCGACACCTATATCTGAAATGCCTATCGACACCTATATCTGAAATGCCTATCGACACCTATTTTTGAAATGCCTATCGGAAACTACATCTGAAATGCCTATCAGCACCTATATTTGAAATGCCTATCGGCAACCATATCTGGAATGCCTATCGGCACCTATATTTGAAATGCCTATCGGCTTCTATATCTGAAATGCTTATCGGCACCTATTTTTAAAATGCCAATCGGCAACTATATCTGAAATGCCTATCGGCACCTATATCTGAAATGCCTATCGACACCTATATCTGAAATGCCTATCGACACCTATATCTAAAATGCCTATCGACACCTATATCTGAAATGCCTATCGACACTTATATCTGAAATGCCTATCGACACCTATATCTGAAATGCTTATCGACACCTATATCTGAAATGCCTATCGACACCTATATCTAAAATGCCTATCGACACCTATTTTAGAAATGCCTATCGGAAACTACATCTGAAATGCCTATCAGCACCTATATTTAAAATGCCTATCGGCAACCATATCTGGAATGCCTATTGGCACCTATATTTGAAATGCCTATCGGCTTCTATATCTGAAATGCCTATCGGCACCTATTTTTAAAATGCCAATCGGCAACTATATCTGAAATGCCTATCGGCACCTATATCTGAAATGCCTATCGACACCTATATCTGAAATGCCTATCGACACCTATATCTGAAATGCCTATCGACACCTATATCTGAAATGCCTATCGACACCTATATCTGAAATGCCTATCGACACCTATATCTGAAATGCCTATCGACACCTATATCTGAAATGCCTATCGACACATATATCTGAAATGCCTATCGACACCTATTTTTGAAATGCCTATCGGAAACTACATCTGAAATGCCTATCAGCACCTATATTTGAAATGCCTATCGGCAACCGTATCTGGAATGCCAATCGGCACCTATATTTGAAATGCCTATCGGCTTCTATATCTGATATGCCTATCGGCACCTATTTTTAAAATGCCAATCGGCAACTATATCTGAAATGCCTATCGGCACCTATATCTGAAATGCCTATCGACACCTATATCTGAAATGCCTATCGACACCTATATCTGAAATGCCTATCGACACCTATATCTGAAATGCCTATCGACACCTATATCTGAAATGCCTATCGACACCTATATCTGAAATGCCTATCGACACCTATATCTGAAATGCCTATCGACACCTATATCTGAAATGCCTATCGACACCTATTTTTGAAATGCCTATCGGAAACTACATCTGAAATGCCTATCAGCACCTATATTTGAAATGCCTATCGGCAACCATATCTGGAATGCCTATCGGCACCTATATTTGAAATGCCTATCGGCTTCTATATCTGAAATGCCTATCGGCACCTATTTTTAAAATGCCAATCGGCAACTATATCTGAAATGTCTATCGGCACCTATATCTGAAATGCCTATCGACACCTATATCTGAAATGCCTATCGACACCTATATCTGAAATGCCTATCGACACCTATATCTGAAATGCCTATCGACACCTATATCTGAAATGCCTATCGACACCTATATCTGAAATGCCTATCGACACCTTTATCTGAAATGCCTATCGACACCTATATCTGAAATGCCTATCGACACCTATTTTTGAAATGCCTATCGGAAACTACATCTGAAATGCCTATCAGCACCTATATTTGAAATGCCTATCGGCAACCATATCTGGAATGCCTATCGGCACCTATATTTGAAATGCCTATCGGCTTCTATATCTGAAATGCCTTTTGGCACCTATTTTTAAAATGCCAATCGGCAACTATATCTGAAATGCCTATCGGCACCTATATCTGAAATGCCTATCGACACCTATATCTGAAATGCCTATCGACACCTATATCTGAAATGCCTATCGACACCTATATCTGAAATGCCTATCGACACCTATATCTGAAATGCCTATCGACACCTATAACTGAAATGCCTATCGACACCTATATCTGAAATGCCTATCGACACCTATATCTGAAATGCCTATCGACACCTATATCTGAAATGCCTATCGACACCTATTTTTGATATGCCTATCGGAAACTACATCTGAAATGCCTATCAGCACCTATATTTGAAATGCCTATCGGCAACCATATCTGGAAATGCCTATCGGCATCTATATTTGAAATGCCTATCGGCTTCTATATCTGAAATGCCTATCGGCACCTATTTTTAAAATGCCAATCGGCAACTATATCTGAAATGCCTATCGGCACCTATATCTGAAATGCCTATCGACACCTATATCTGAAATGCCTATCGACACCTATATCTGAAATGCCTATCGACACCTATATCTGAAATGCCTATCGACACCTATATCTGAAATGCCTATCGACACCTATATCTGAAATGCCTATCGACACCTATATCTGAAATGCCTATCGACACCTATATCTGAAATGCCTATCGACACCTATTTTTGAAATGCCTATCGGAAACTACATTTGAAATGCCTATCAGCACCTATATTTGAAATGCCTATCGGCAACCATATCTGGAAAGCCTATCGGCACCTATATTTGAAATGCCTATCGGCTTCTATATCTGAAATGCCTATCGGCACCTATTTTTAAAATGCCAATCGGCAACTATATCTGAAATGCCTATCGGCACCTATATCTGAAATGCCTATCGACACCTATATCTGAAATGCCTATCGACACCTATATCTGAAATGCCTATCGACACCTTTATCTGAAATGCCTATCGACACCTATATCTGAAATGCCTATCGACACCTATATCTGAAATGCCTATCGACACCTATATCTGAAATGCCTATCGACACCTATTTTTGAAATGCCTATCGGAAACTACATCTGAAATGCCTATCAGCACCTATATTTGAAATGCCTATCGGCAACCATATCTGGAATGCCTATCGGCACCTATATTTGAAATGCCTATCGGCTTCTATATCTGAAATGCCTATCGGCACCTATTTTTAAAATGCCAATCGGCAACTATATCTGAAATGCCTATCGGCACCTATATCTGAAATGCCTATCGACACCTATATCTGAAATGCCTATCGACACCTATATCTGAAATACCTATCGACACCTATATCTGAAATGCCTATCGACACCTATTTTTGAAATGCCTATCGGAAACTACATCTGAAATGCCTATCAGCACCTATATTTGAAATGCCTATCGGCAACCATATCTGGAATGCCTATCGGCACCTATATTTGAAATGCCTATCGGCTTCTATATCTGAAATGCCTATCGGCACCTATATTTAAAATGCCAATCGGCAACTATATCTGAAATGCCTATCGGCACCTATATCTGAAATGCCTATCGACACCTATATCTGAAATGCCTATCGACACCTATATCTGAAATGCCTATCGACACCAATATCTGAAATGCCTATCGACACCTATATCTGAAATGCCTATCGACACCTATATCTGAAATGCCTATCGACACCTATATCTGAAATGCCTATCGACACCTATATCTAAAATGCCTATCGACACCTATTTTTGTAATGCCTATCGGAAACTACATCTGAAATGCCTATCAGCACCTATATTTGAAATGCCTATCGGCAACCATATCTGGAATACCTATCGGCACCTATATTTGAAATGCCTATCGGCTTCTATATCTTAAATGCCTATCGGCACCTATTTTTAAAATGCCAATCGGCAACTATATCTGAAATGCCTATCGGCACCTCTATCTGAAATGCCTATCGACCCCTATATCTGAAATGCCTATCGACACCTATATCTGAAATGCCTATCGACACCTATATCTGAAATGCCTATCGACACCTATATCTGAAATGCCTATCGACACCTATATCTGAAATGCCTATCGACACCTATATCTGAAATGCCTATCGACACCTATATCTGAAATGCCTATCGACACCTATATCTGAAATGCGTATCGACACCTATTTTTGAAATGCCTATCGGAAACTACATCTGAAATGCCTATCAGCACCTATATTTGAAATGCCTATCGGCAACCATATCTGGAATGCCTATCGGCACCTATATTTGAAATGCCTATCGGCTTCTATATCTGAAATGCCTATCGGCACCTATTTTTAAAATGCCAATCGGCAACTATATCTGAAATGCCTATCGACACCTATATCTGAAATGCCTATCGACACCTATATCTGAAATGCCTATCGACACCTATATCTGAAATGCCTATCGACACCTATATCAGAAATGCCTATCGACACCTATATCTGAAATGCCTATCGACACCTATTTTTGTAATGTCTATCGGAAACTACATCTGAAATGCCTATCAGCACCTATATTTGAAATGCCTGTCGGCAACCATATCTGGAATACCTATCGGCACCTATATTTGAAATGCCTATCGGCTTCTATATCTGAAATGCCTATCGGCACCTATTTTTAAAATGCCAATCGGCAACTATATCTGAAATGCCTATCGGCACCTCTATCTGAAATGCCTATCGACCCCTATATCTGAAATGCCTATCGACACCTATATCTGAAATGCCTATCGACACCTATATCTGAAATGCCTATCGACACCTATATCTGAAATGCCTATCGACACCTATATCTGAAATGCCTATCGACACCTATATCTGAAATGCCTATCGACACCTATATTTGAAATGCCTATCGACACCTATATCTGAAATGCCTATCGACACCTATATCTGAAATGCCTATCGACACCTATTTTTGAAATGCCTATCGGAAACTACATCTGAAATGCCTATCAGCACCTATATTTGAAATGCCTATCGGCAACCATATCTGGAATGCCTATCGGCACCTATATTTGAAATGCCTATCGGCTTCTATATCTGAAATGCATATCGGCACCTATTTTTAAAATGCCAATCGGCACCTATATCTGAAATGCCTATCGACACCTATATCTGAAATGCCTATCGACACCTATATCTGAAATGCCTATCGACACCTATATCTGAAATGCCTATCGACACATATATCTGAAATGCCTATCGACACCTATATCTGAAATGCCTATCGACACCTATATCTGAAATGCCTATCGACACCTATTTTTGAAATGCCTATCGGAAACTGCATCTGAAATGCCTATCGGCACCTATATTTGAAATGCCTATAGGCAACCATATCTGGAATGCCTATCGGCACCTATATTTGAAATGCCTATCGGCTTCTATATCTGAAATGCCTATCGGCACCTATTTTTAAAATGCCAATCGGCAACTATATCTGAAATGCCTATCGGCACCTATATCTGAAATGCCTATCGACACCTATATCTGAAATGCCTATCGACACCTATATCTGAAATGCCTATCGACACCTATATCTGAAATGCCTATCGACACCTATATCTGAAATGCCTATCGACACCTATATCTGAAATGCCTATCGACACCTATATCTGAAATGCCTATCGACACCTATATCTAAAATGCCTATCGACACCTATTTTTGAAATGCCTATCGGAAACTACATCTGAAATGCCTATCAGCACCTATATTTGAAATGCACATCGGCAACCATATCTGGATGCCTATCGGCACCTATATTTGAAATGCCTATCGGCTTCTATATCTGAAATGCCTATCGGCACCTATTTTTAAAATGCCAATCGGCAACTATATCTGAAATGCCTATCGGCACCTATATCTGAAATGCCTATCGACACCTATATCTGAAATGCCTATCGACACCTATATCTGAAATGCCTATCGACACCTATTTTTGAAATGCCTATCGGAAACTACATCTGAAATGCCTATCAGCACCTATATTTGAAATGCCTATCGGCAACCATATCTGGAATGCCTATCGGCACCTATATTTGAAATGCCTATCGGCTTCTATATCTAAAATGCCTATCGGCACCTATTTTTAAAATGCCAATCAGCAACTATATCTGGAATGCCTATCGGCACCTATATCTGAAATGCCTATCGGCACCTATATCTGAAATGCCTATCGACACCTATATCTGAAATGCCTATCGACACCTATATCTGAAATGCCTATCGACACCTATATCTGAAATGCCTATCGACACCTATATCTGAAATGCCTATCGACACCTATATCTGAAATGCCTATCGACACCTATTTTTGAAATGCCTATCGGAAACTACATCTGAAATGCCTATCAGCACCTATATTTGAAATGCCTATCGGCAACCATATCTGGAATGCCTATCGGCACCTATATTTGAAATGCCTATCGGCTTCTATATCTGAAATGCCTATCGGCACTTATTTTTAAAATGCCAATCGGCAACTATATCTGAAATGCCTATCGGCACCTATATCTGAAATGCCTATCGACACCTATATCTGAAATGCCTATCGACACCTATATCTGAAATGCCTATCGACACCTATATCTGAAATGCCTATCGACACCTATATCTGAAATGCCTATCGACACCTATATCTGAAATGCCTATCGACACCTATATCCGAAATGCCTATCGACACCTATATCTGAAATGCCTATCGACACCTATATCTGAAATGCCTATCGACACCTATTTTTGATATGCCTATCGGAAACTACATCTGAAATGCCTATCAGCACCTATATTTGAAATGCCTATCGGCAACCATATCTGGAATGCCTATCGGCACCTATATTTGAAATGCCTATCGGCTTCTATATCTGAAATGCCATATCGGCACCTATTTTTAAAAAGCCAATCGGCAACTATATCTGAAATGCCTATCGGCACCTATATCTGAAATGCCTATCGACACCTATATCTGAAATGCCTATCGACACCTATATCTGAAATGCCTATCGACACCTATATCTGAAATGCCTATCGACACCTATATCTGAAATGCCTATCGACACCTATATCTGAAATGCCTATCGACACCTATATCTGAAATGCCTATCGACACCTATATCTGAAATGCCTATCGACACCTATTTTTGTAATGCCTTTTGGAAACTACATCTGAAATGCCTATCAGCACCTATATTTGAAATGCCTATCGGCAACCATATCTGGAATACCTATCGGCACCTATATTTGAAATGCCTATCGGCTTCTATATCTGAAATGCCTATCGGCACCTATTTTTAAAATGCCAATCGGCAACTATATCTGAAATGCCTATCGGCACCTATATCTGAAATGCCTATCGACACCTATATCTGAAATGCCTATCGACACCTATATCTGAAATGCCTATCGACACCTATATCTGAAATGCCTATCGACACCTATATCTGAAATGCCTATCGACACCTATATCTGAAATGCCTATCGACACCTATATCTGAAATGCCTATCGACACCTATTTTTGAAATGCCCATCGGAAACTACATCTGAAATGCCTATCAGCACCTATATTTGAAATGCCTATCGGCAACCATATCTGGAATGCCTATCGGCACCTATATTTGAAATGCCTATCGGCTTCTATATCTGAAATGCCTATCGGCACCTATTTTTAAAATGCCAATCGGCAACTATATCTGAAATGCCTATCGGCACCTATATCTGAAATGCCTATCGACACCTATATCTGAAATGCCTATCGACACCTATATCTGAAATGCCTATCGACACCTATATCTGAAAAACCTATCGACACCTATTTTTGAAATGCCTATCGGAAACTACATCTGAAATGCCTATCAGCACCTATATTTGAAATGCCTATCGGCAACCATATCTGGAATGCCTATCGGCACCTATATTTGAAATGCCTATCGGCTTCTATATCTGAAATGCCTATCGGCACCTATTTTTAAAATGCCAATCGGCAACTATATCTGAAATGCCTATCGGCACCTATATCTGAAATGCCTATCGACACCTATATCTGAAATGCCTATCGACACCTATATCTGAAATGCCTATCGACACCTATATCTGAAATGCCCATCGACACCTATATCTGAAATGCCTATCGACACCTATATCTAAAATGCCTATCGACACCTATATCTGAAATGCCTATCGACACCTATATCTGAAATGCCTATCGACACCTATTTTTGAAATGCCTATCGGAAACTACATCTGAAATGCCTATCAGCACCTATATTTGAAATGCCTATCGGCAACCATATCTGGAATGCCTATCGGCACCTATATTTGAAATGCCTATCGGCTTCTATATCTGAAATGCCTATCGGCACCTATTTTTAAAATGCCAATAGGCAACTATATCTGAAATGCCTATCGGCACCTATATCTGAAAGGCCTATCGACACCTATATCTGAAATGCCTATCGACACCTATATCTGAAATGCCTATCGACACCTATATCTGAAATGCCTATCGACACCTATATCTGAAATGCCTATCGACACCTATATCTGAAATGCATATCGACACCTATATCTGAAATGCCTATCGACACCTATATCTGAAATGCCTATCGACACCGATTTTTGAAATGCCTATCGGAAACTACATCTGAAATGCCTATCAGCACCTATATTTGAAATGCCTATCGGCAACCATATCTGGAATGCCTATCGGCACCTATATTTGAAATGCCTATCGGCTTCTATATCTAAATTGCCTATCGGCACCTATTTTTAAAATGCCAATCGGCAACTATATCTGAAATGCCTATCGGCACCTATATCTGAAATGCCTATCGACACCTATATCTTAAATGCCTATCGACACCTATATCTAAAATGCCTATCGACACCTATATCTGAAAT
>JAVRKA010001056.1:0-29131 GCA_034508555.1 Venustoraphidia nigricollis | reverse complement strand
CCCGAATAACTGAAAAAGTAAATATTTTATCGAAAAAATCGCTTTTAGTAAAAATGTAGCTTATAAAAAAACAAAACTAATGGTGGGTTTATAGTGTCTGTAGACCCCATACAAACGGAGTACTAGCTTGTTGAAAGTTGGTTCTTATTCGCCAAAAGCCAAAATTGAAAGTTTCAACGTGAAGTTACTGAAAAACAATACATTTTTCAAGGGAAACTCATGGAACATTTTTTAAAGTGCTTGAAAGAACCTTTATTTTTATTTTTTATAAAAGTCCCTAGCATAAAAAATAACTGAGTTCTGACGAAAATAATCTTGGTCCGTATTTTTTTCGGCGTCAAAAAATGTGGAAGTCAATCCTAATTATTACCACCCAAATTAAAAATAATCGTTACCGCTTCACAATTCACTTTATTTATGTACTTGTAACATGCTCTAGAAGTTTGATCGACTTAAAGTGCTTAGTTTTTAATGAGTTTGAAGTGAAAAGAGCATTTTTGTAATTTCGCAAAAATGCTTGAGCCATTTTACAGAAAAAAACAAATATAATGAATTAGCAAAACTGCAACGATCGCTTGACAGATTGTTAACCTGTCGGTATGTATTTGTTTCAACAAATTTTGTTTAACACGGCACACTCTGATCATTATGGATAACGCCAAAAAGCTATTTTGGTCAGTTTTGTAGCTTTTGAATAAACAGAATTCGAATATCTAAAAATCCAAAATGGCGTCCATAAGAAAAACCGAAGTTCATGTCAATATCTCATTATGTAGTGGAAATAAAAAAATTAAGCCTACGCTACTGAAAAGAGCCTAAAAATTCATCAAAAAATGGTTAATAAAATTTTCAGATATCTTCATAAATAAAAAAGTTATGACCAGTTTTCATAAACGGCAATTTTCATGATTTTCTGAATAAATTCATAGGGTGTCAAAATTCAATTGTTTTTTCGACGGGACAAAATTTTCTGCACTACTCTTTGCCAATTTATCCGACTTTCTATCTCCACTAATAACAAAGTTACCCATGTTAGTCAACGTCGGTTGAGACATCCTGTGTACATAACTAGCACAAATAGTAAATTATTCAAACAAATTGAAATTATGAAATAATTTTTTCTCTAAAACAAAAAAAAGTTGTGCCTGACGAAGTTTACAACAATTAACGAAACGTCGCAATTTTTAAATTATTTATTATTGTCTTAAAAATTTGAAACAAATTAAATTTAAAAAACCGCCGTAAAATTTATGAATGTATTACCTTTTATGAGGGCTATAATATAAACATAGAACGCACAAAAATCACAGTCTAAGCGTCTCAGAAAAAAGATTTTGAAATAGTGAAGGACATATGACTGTGACTTTTTTTTATAATTTCATAATTTTTTTTTTGCATTTTTAATAGTTAACTGAGTTAAAATAGCCAACAGATAATCAATAAATAATGATATCTTGTTAATATCGTTCGTAACTTCCTTAATATAAGGAAAACAAAATTATTTCAGTTGAACATCGTTCACAGTCTAATGTCATCACACGTATAATTTGAGAAGGAACATTGTTATGACTGGGCTTTTTCCAAAATACTTAAATAACCAAAACAAATTTTGGTGACCTGCAAAATTTACTTTAATTCTTGCATTAAAGATTTTATTATTAGTAATTATGACTCTCTTTTATGATCTGGTAATTACGGGCCAGTAGAATCATTTTGTTTTTTTAAATAAATTATTATTAATTTTTTGATCAATTTAAATAAATGTCTAAATATTATGTATATTTCTTTAAAAATACAATAGTTATATTATATTATAAAAGATTTTAATAGAATTTAAAAAAAAGAAAATTTCCGGATTTAATATATACGTCTTTACGTTATTTTATTATCTTAAAAATTTAAAATTATTGAGAATCAGTTCTCAAATGCAGTGGTATCCTATAAACTTCAGCTAGATTTTATTCTGTATTTACAAAACACGCAAAATTCATAAAATTTAATAGAAAATGTAAAATATGCAAGCTAATTAGCTCAGTGTTATTCTACAATAATTTCCCTGCAGATATGTATATATAAAATTGATTTTTTTGACTTTAAAGTTTCATAAAAGTGAATTTAACTTTTGAGTTTTTAAAAAAACGCCATTGATTTTATGTACCTATTATCTTTTTTGAGGGCTTACGTCGTTTGTCTGGCAACCCTTCATACAGGCATTCGGTAGCGTGGGGCTATAAAGCAAAGTGAGCTATGCAATATTTTAGATAAAATTAAAAAAGTAACGATTTAATTATTATATCGTTAATTTAGCGGTCTTGTCTGAAAGTCGAGGCGTTTCAGGTTTCCTTATTAAATTTAAAATATGTGTTATTGAATATATTTCATTCGAATAGGCCTATACAAAGTTTGTTCGGTAGGAAGGTACCTACCTCGTGAAAAGACAAGTCAATATTATTGCTGTTTTAAGTTAAATAGTGTTTTTTTCAACATGTGCTTCCTCCTATTTTAGAAAACTTTTTAATTTGCAACTATTCTTAATTAATAATTTAATTTTACATTTCTTCGTAAAATGAGTTTAGTAGTAACCTTTTATTCATATACAACAAACAGTTGTACTAAATTCATATAAACTAATTTATAACAATGTTGTGATGCATATATAAATTAGATTAAAATCTCAGCTAAACGCAGTTTAAATTTATTTATATTAGAGAAAAAAATGTTATAAGCCACTTTATCTAAGAACCTAAATAGTTTCAAATTTATATTTCAATCTGTTTGCGTAAAATAAGTGAAATGACGCAGTCAGCGCTCCTGGTGTTGAATATTGAAACCGAACGGCCCAAGGTCATTTACTTGTCAAAAATGACTTGTTGACACTTAATTTCGTAAATTGATATTCTGATTTTTTGGTAAGTAGCTTTTTGACTTTTAAAACAGTTTGTGAGTATTAATGATTTTATATTGATGGAACTTATTTATTTGTTACAGGCCGCAGAAGACAAAATTATCTCGTTAAAATATGTTAAAACAGCAGTGTTGATAATGATATAAACAAATTATATTCTAATTATCCGGTTTCCATAAGAAAACAAAAACGCAAACTAAATTTCTTTAAGGTAACATACTGTACTTATTGTATAAAGTCGCTTTGCATTATAAAGGGAAAAACCTATTATAACATAATATGCTAATGCTGTCATGTAAGGTTAAACTTAAAATGTTGGGTTTAAGATCGTAATTTAAGTTAAAATTATAACAAATTACTGATTTCTAATGTTTGTAGGTCCGTCAGCAAAATTTCGTGCTGACTAACTGCAAGAAAACATATGACACAACTATGAGCGGACGAGAATCAACATTTTCAACAAGGTATTGCCATTATTTATATGTGTTGCGTTCTTTTGACCATCAAGGAAAAAACTCTTTCAACGTTTGCGTTATGTCCTGGGATCGCAAATCGAATTCTGAAAATGCGAAATGTAAAAAACCTAAAAAGCCGGACACCGTTTAATTTTGGCCGGACACGCAATCAAAAGCCTATGTCCTGTTTTATCCGGACGCCTGGCACCCCTACCTATGCAGTGGCGGATTTACAAATTTGCCGCTAGTAGGCTATTAAATTTTTGCCGCCCCTACTGACCTCTGAAATTCGATACCCTAGTTCGCAATCATCTTAAACGACTACAAAAAAAAAAAAAATTAAGTATTGAAACATATCACGATGATTGAATTGTGTGAATGCAACCTAGTAATATTTAGGTACATGGAGAAAAAAAAGTACTGCATTTAAATTGCAGTACTGAAACGCTATTGGAATATTTTAAAAACGCATTGTCACAAAAGTATATTTTACAGAGCGTTTGGTAATTTTTCATATACAGACGTTAGAGTATTCAGTATACCGTACAGTACTAAAATATTGAAATTTTTGTTAAATACTCGAAACTTGTTTTCTCTATGTATATAATAATGTTGCTTTTTTATTTCTGTAAGACAAAAGTTTTTGGGCTAAATTTGCCACCCACTAAAATCTGCCGCCATAGGCTTCAGCCTGCTGGTAAATCCGCCACTGTACCTATGTGTATACTTCGTTGGGACATCCTTATACAAAATGTAACATTAGTTTTTTTTACAGATAAAGGTGAAGTTTCAACCAATCATTTTTATTGAAAGTTAGACAGAGGATTTGAAGACACTAAAATGGAAAAATAAATAAGTATTTTCTAAGAAACATTTTGTAAAATAAAAAAAAAATGTATTCTAAATTGTTTTTGTTGAACGGCATAAAACTGTGATGAGCTGAATAAAAAATAATTTTTGAGGTATATAATTTCGTTTTCGTTTAAAAACAGCTGTTAGTTGGCTATTAATAATAATTAAGATTTTTTCGATCTTTGGAAAAAACTAAGAATTCTTCAATACCAAATTTAAGTCAACATTTTGCCACCCTTTTTCACCTTGTGAATTCATATTTCGCAAATTTGAATAATTAGAAATATTTTGTACTGTTTAGAATTTTCTACTTTAAAATAACGTAATAGATAGTCTGTATTAGAAATCAATGTTCATTTTTAGAACGAAAATATTTAGCCGAAAAATTACTAGAATGCTTCAAAACTGTAAAGTAGTTCATTTACATTTTCAAAATTTCTATATAAAGATGCATTTATTTTAAATATATTTATGAATTCTCATGCCTACAAATTATGCAGGCAACGATTATATAAACAGTTATTGGCTAATTTTGAGATTAAGGCCTGTTCTCATTAACAAAAATAAAATTAGACAATTTATATGGTCACAACGTCTGTTTGAAGGGCTTGAAGGTCAGTAGAATGTCGGTAAAACAGAAAGTGGTTATGTTTCCGGAGTGCGCCCTCAAAAACACTATTAGATATAAAAACCAAAATATCTTCTTTATTAGTAAAAAAAAATCAATTTCCCAAAAATTTGAAATACTAGGGAGCCCACTTGACGTGATTATGGATTAAAAAACGTTGGCCCTCGAAATCCATGTTGTGAATATATATATATATATATATATATATATATATATATATATACATATATATATAAACATTTTTAAAAATGGTGCCAAAGTGTTTAGAAGGTTATGAAACGTCGAGAAATTTTGGCCGACCCCTAGGTCCCGCCATCCGACCGACGCCAATAGTGTATGTTGCCATATGGCAAATACACTAACAAGCAAGCAATAATAAGCTTGATATGTAGGAATATGCTGTAAATCCTGCGGCACATACTATTAATACAGAATAAATCTTTGTTTGATAGGCTCTGAAGATCCTTTTAGACAGAGACCCAAGCGCAACAGTCTACTTCCGAATTAAATCCGCCACGGGCTCTAGACATTTTACTATAATCTAAACGATTTGTTTGTTTTTTTGCGGTTTTTAAGTTCAAACGAAGTCTGAACTGTTTTTGAAATTAAGTGTTTGATTAGCTGTTGAATCCAATCGCGTCGCCGCAACAAATCACCGTCTTCACTTTTTGGAACATGGGAACTAATTTAAGTATTGTACCTAAAGTTTGCGTTTGCCATATGTTATTGTCTGCCGGTATGTGATCTGCACTCGAAAATGAACGGCCATTAAACGGTGTTTTTGAAGAGATGTTGATTGTTCTAGTTAATCAGTTGAAGAACTATGCAAACTTTTAACTGACATTGATATAGATTAGAAATAACGACAGGCAACCAGGTACTTGGAACATATTTTGGGTAACTGTAAGCTTATAATAACGTAATAAACTTTCGGAGTCGAGTTCTCTAAAGCTTGCCGTACACGGACAGCTTGTTAATCGTCGAACAACACACACGAACCACTCAAGCAGTCACAATCAACCGGTTCGGATCGGCTTGGCACGGCAGTGTAGGCGTACACGGGATGTTGTCGAACCAATCCGAGTTGACTAGTGGGTGGGAACTCATTTAACTTCATGTATCCCAAAATTGCCGAGTCAATCCTATCCGATTCAGTGGGTGTGAACCTTGACAGTAAAGTTTTTTATATTTTGAAAATACGATCTATAACTAATTATTTTTGCGTGCTTTTTGCACAATTTGTTGAATATGAAAAATCTAACATTATTTTAATCGGAATTAATGCGAACGAAGCCACGGGTAAAGGCTAGTAATAAATAAACTTGTTTGATATTTCGATTTTAAAATTGCAATTAAATTAAATCCACGACAACAACAGAATAAATATTTTATAATGAAGGAGAAATCATTGAATCAATTAAGTCCACTCCTTCGATAAATAAGCATTGCAGTAACAGTAGCAAGTGAATCCATAGGAGTTACTTAGATGTCTTTTATACATATATCTACCAATGATATTTCTATGACACCACAAAGCAAAGTGGCTCACGTTTGCTAGAAACACAGCCCTTTCATTTACAATCCATTTTTAATTGCTTAAGGACCAAAACATACAATATGCTACTTCTTGAATCGAGACATGATTTGACGATTACCTTCTAAAAATTTCTCGTTCGATCTTGCGATGGAAACTGGAGAGTCGATCGCAATTTCGCTTCACATTCACTTTTCATTTAGGAGCATCCATAAACCACGTAGCTCGATCAAGATCAGTTCGAAAGTTACGCTGAGTTACGTGAGGGGAGGGGGGAGTTGGAGTCAAGCTACGTAATTTTTTTCATGTATTTTGTTTGGCACAATGAAAATAATTTGCAGAATAAATTGAATATTTATTTTCAAACATTAGTTACTTTTATATCTATTAATATCTACATCAGGGTGGTCCTTATCAGGGGTATTGTCAAATTTTTATGCTTCCAGGGGGTTGAACGTTTCCAAATTGATAAAAAAAAATTCTCTAAAAATTTTAGTTCTTAGTATTAACTCTAAAATAATCTGCATTCTAACCAAAGTTTCTTATGAAAAATAACATGTGGAAAACTCCTTTTGTTCTTCTAAATTTTAAAACTTGGGGACAAATGAATCTACAAAAATGAGACATACATATTTTTGTAGAGAATTTAACGCTCTAAGGTGTCTTGTGATTTTTCGCTAAGTTTACTGGTTCAAAAGTTTTTCGAGGATAAAGTTTAAACTTTAACCAGTAAACTTGACGAAAAACAAAGCCTACGTTAGGCTATATGAAGGGAGGGAGAGGCTCCAGAGAGGCTGAATTCGTGCCACGTGGTTTATGAACGCTTCCTTTTTAACCTCGCCACTCTGAATTTCACCATTTTCATCTGGACACACTACCTTGAATAGAGTTAATTTTTTTTTTAATTTAAAAAAGTTATATCCCATTGTATATGTCCACATATATAGCATATGCACATATACAAGAGAATATCACTTGGGGAATTGGCTTCCACCGTAAGGCATTTTAGCCAGCAACATTAAGTGCGAAATATATCAAATAAATCGACGTCACAAAACATCCATGAGCAGAGGTGGGATTCGAACCTACGACAGTTAGGTCGAGAAGCCAGTACGCTAACCACTAGACCATAACTGTCCCCAAATTGAATAGAGTTAAAAAAATTGATCATTCTGAAAATATTTGACCACTTCGTTGTGTGGTCACAAATTTAATAGCTGTTATACGTTCAACTGTCTCCTGTTGATTTATTCAACACTTTAACATAAATCACGCTTGCCAATAAAAATACTTCAACGCAAACTGCTGTCAGCTTTGTATATTTCTAATCCAGAGCGCCTGTCCGTCACGCTGATCGACTCTTATAGGACTCGACATACTGGTTCTTTAACCAAACACGTCTTCTCGGATGCATAAAGGACTTGAGAATAGCCGTTGTTAATATGGCGTTTACATTTCTCCTCTAATACAAACCCCCAGTTCCCAAATTCTAATCGAAGAACTATCAAAATTTGATAATTTTGAACAGTGCTTATTATTCCTTATGTATAAACAAATATTTCGTTTTTATATTCTTCCTCTTAATTGCAAACGAGAATTGAAAAAATGTGTTCATTTCAAACGGCTGAGCTTAGATGCTGTATGGTGCTGTCTTTCGGACTAAAATTCTTCGGTTTAATTTAAGCGCATTGTTAGGATCGAATACATCATTCCGAAATCGACCATTAACCATGTTTTCATTTTGACTACTTCACTGACTGAACATTAGATATCTTAATGAACTGTTATTGCTAACGAATGAGTGACATTCAATGTGACATAGATTAACTATAATTTTTCTGCTTTGATAGAATCATATATCAATATTGCAAAAAATGCATACACAATATGTGAATCGATATTCTCATTGAATCAAATTTGTGAATCGTGTTTATTTTTTTATTAAGAATCAATACCAATAGTTTATTTATTTGGTTTATTCGCGCTGATCTTAGAAACTACCAAAGTGATTTTTAAAAATCTTACACTGTTTAAAAGCCTGCTTCTTCCCGAATGGCATAGGCTTCGTATATTACACACAAAAAAAGGAGTTGGGTAGAGTAGTGGTGACAGCACTAGACTCGCATTCGGGAGGTACCGGATTCGAATCCCGGCGGGGGGAGCAGATGTGGCTGGGACTTTTTCCTACTGCCTCTCGCCGAGAAACAGTAATTCATGTACCGGCCATCTTGATTGAGGTTTTCCATGGTTTCCCTCAATTAATTCCAGATAAATATCGAGACGGTTCCTTATTTGAGGCGATGGCCGATTGCCTATCAAACTCCTAGTTTAAAAATTACCTACCTTATCCTAATTTCCTATAATTCCTTCATTCGCCCATTGCTATTATTACATACGTTGAAGTTTCTAAAAAATGTAGAAAATAACGGGAAGTGGTATTTGAAAAATAGTAATGGAGCGAATGGCGTCTGTTATGACATAAATTCGAGAAACGGACGTTAAACGCATTATTATTATTATTATTATATTACACACAAAAAAAAGGAGTAATGATAAATAAAAACAGAAATGGATTATTTTCTGACAAGTGTCTAAATATATTTTGTTTCGCTTGTGGCCAATATTTCGAAACGTTGGCCACAAGCGAAACATCGGTAACGCTTTTTTCTTTTGATTGTTCTTCATCCGAACTTCCTTTCAACGAGAATATGTACCCTTACAAAATTCGTGGTATCCTGTATTATAAGGGATTAAACAGCATCCGACAGTAAACTGCTTTGTTGACAGAGACGGGCGAGCTGTCGATTCGATTTTTAACATTTTTTATATATACCTACGTAATAATTTTTGATAAATTTCAATCAAGTTGACCGTTCCTCCCGACGAAATTATATTATTATAGATATTTAAAAAAATGAGGAACCAGTCATACACGTATAATTCCTAATGCAACATAAGCGGTATAGTTTTTATGCATGGGTTGGATACGTTTTACATCGTTTCTTTACTTTGTCTCTCCAAAATTCTGTTTTTTCAAATTGCTGTCCACCCACTATATCTCTGAAAATTTGACTCAAAAAAATACGGAACACTTCATGCAACTGATTGTTTTATCATTTCTTTGATGACGCCTCGTTGACATAACTGTTCGGGTATCTTCTCAAGTGCTCGCCAATGTCATCCGAACCCGATTAGAGATTTATGATTGGAAGAATCGCGTTACGAATTTAATAATCGAACGAATCAAGCTATACAACACAATATCAATTCAATTCCATTGATTGAACGCGCTGTGATGGAATGTTGGTTTTCAATCATTATTTTATTCCGATGTAATTCAGATAATGCCATATATGGTTGTGTGCGCATATTCTAACTGCGTTGTCCGTTGCCTTAATAATACCCAAGGCATGTCGATCTATCGGCTCTCATGTTGGTGTCAGAATAAATCTTTCTTGCCAAATGATAAAACTGTGTATGTCTAACTTTTAGTAAATTCATAGCTTCAGTTAGAATTTTACTTTCCCATTTTATACAGTGTGTATCACAGGATTAAGAACACTACTGCTGTGTTGCCCAAAACATTGTAAAAAAATTGGATTTGACAATGACCTTAGATTGTGATAATATAATTACAGTTTTCATACATGTAAGAACAGTCTCATGCCGATTCAAACTCCCTGTCATGTACAACGTTAGATTGTATTCACACAAAAACAAATGCTTGATCTACACAGAAAAATATCGTTTTCCATGTTAAATTTTGAATAAAATGCGTAGAAAAATGTCGTTGCGAAGTAAAAAAGCAAAAAACTATGTTAAATATAAACAGTTCATACATGGAGCGACAGTTTTAATATCCAGAAGAGAAGTGTCAAATATCCTTGTTTGAAGAACCGTAACATATGGCCGCTGTTTTGCTGCGATTATAAATTACTTACATATTAATTAGTTGGTAGAGGAAGAGTAATATTTGTTAATCTGAATGTTCTTCACGTAATGAATTCAAGGTTAAATTTATTAACCCGCGTGCCAGTGAATTCGCTCATTTAAAGGTTAGATGTGAACACTTTGTGCCGACTAATGCAATCAGCATTGTGCTGATGTTGTGTGTAAGAAGTAATATTTTTTTACATCCGGGCTGACATCTAACGGAAAGTCATACCTTAGATATGTGTACATTTCACGCTCTTCGATTTTGAATCAATACCAACATTGCATATACAGGCGATCCGTTATTTTTTTACCATACCGAACTCTACAAGTAAGGAAATGTACTAATTTAATCCACCATTCATTTTTCACAATTTTATAATACTTGAATAATATGAAAGTGTTTTTGCAAAAAGTCTATCTGTCAAATAGCTGAGCGGATCTGAACCAAATTTTGAGATAGATCGTAGATTATAGACGCTCGACAGAAACCAAATTTTGATGTACCCTACCTCTTGCGTATTCGTTCAACGCTCTTCTCAGTTTAAATAACGATAAAAGTTCCAGTAACAATTCAACGCTTTCTTTATGCATAGCTATACTTATTGGCGCAGTAATATAGCGCTTGACAAATCGTTCAGTTTAGAAACTACTATTTGTGGCAAAATGCATTGGTTAATTAAGTTAAATAACAAAATTAATTTATTAAGAATATTCCGTACATATTTTTTTAACTAGTTAGACTTATTTAGAGTTAAGTATGTACGTTTCCAAATTTTTCTCTATCGTAGTGGGGTTGTAAAACGTAGAGTCATAAATCGACATGGAGTTATTTCTCGCAGGAACTTCACATTTAGAGACAAACCTTCTACGGTTTAAAAGTAGATTTTTTCAACTATCACCATTGTTGAAATCTAGCATTAGAACTTCTGGCACCATTTACAAAACTCTTTAAAAGTGCACATATGACAGGAACACAAAAGAAGCATGGTTATATGGATTTTTGACATTTTAGCCCAGTGATAAGATGGCTTTAAGTCGTTAAAAATCTGCTTTACCGTGTGCTGGGTTCCTGTCTACCAACCCAGCTGGTCACCTCCTTGTGGAGGCCATGAATCCGTATATCCTTTCGAGTCCTCTGATGACTTCAGCTGCCGAGCGTCTATAATCTACAATGTATCTTGTTTTCGGGTCTTCGATGTTGCAGGACAGCCTTTATATGCACCGGACAATATTTATACACAGCCTTTGTATTATATGTACACAGAGTATATGTGTTTGACGTGCGTCTGCGCGTGTGTTTGTTGGCGTTTGGATGAAGATGAGCAATGGCGAGGTCATTCGCATTCACCTTTCACACACGGACGAGTCGCACTGGGTCAAACTCATGCATCCCGTATATTATTCACCACGTTGATATATGGCTTGGGTACAGCTGCGCGCTTGGAAAAGTCCTCATTTTTGACAATTCTTAATTCAGAACGTACCAAAATTAATTACACGCCTAATTGAAACGTCGAATCATTGAAAAATGTAAATACCCTTTGGTACTTTGAGCTAAGTTTATACAGGTTAGTTGATCTTTTTGATTTTATTGCATTAATGAATTTTTAAATTAATCAAAGTGCTTGACTGTTCATGTCTGTTGTTTATGCACAGGATAATGAATTTAATTAATATTATATTAATGTATTAACAAAAAGTTGATATTTCTATGTACCACATGGTTCTATACTACGACCGGTGTTTATTAATAATTATAATAATTGATTGGCTAGTAATATCTTATCGACAGCAGAAGCTTTATGGTTCTTGTTTTATAATAACTATGATCACTAAGCCATCGAAGTATGTGGGTAATTCGTCTCGTAAAATTAAATGGCGCCCGCAAGATTATAACATTGTTTTTATAAATGGTTTTCTTACAGAGGTATCGATTTATTGTTTATTACAGAAATGCAATACGGTCTGATATCTGATCCAGTGAATATCTACAGTTAAGATGTTGGGTAAACATTTATAAATGACAATCCTCAAAACGTAATCTCAAATCTAAGGAACGTATATGAATAATCTAAAATCTATATCGATGCCATCTTTTTAAAATAATAACTCAGTCACAAATAACAATTGTGTACATTGTCAGAATTGACACAGCCGTGGCATAAATCAAGATGGAACTGCGCGCTACCCCGTGTTGTCCAGAACAGGTGAACATCGACACAGATTCTCAGTGGGGTTACACTCTGGTAGATCGTTATTCGTTACAGAAATCCTGTTGTGTCATTTATATGTAAGACAAATATTATCTCTGCATGGGTTCCATCTTTAATCAGGGCTGTGAAATACGCATCAAACAAAGCCGTCGATCATTTTAATCAAAGTCGGCTAGACGCTGGCCTGAGGCAATGATTCATACGGGGAACGTCAGACAAATGTGAGTAGGTCCTGATTTTCTGAACAATTGGAAACTATACGTTTATCTGTGATAAGTAGATTCTGTAAACTGTGTTATTATTATAAATCGAAGATTGCATATTAAATTTGCAAAAATCCAGAGTACTTTTCCCTCTCGTAAAAACCGTTTTTGATCAAATTGTGAACACGGATGCGTTCCCATCATGACAGGCTCTGTAATCTTTTCATTTGTTTTCTTGTACTAAAACCTATTACCCGGTACATACCAATTCATTAAAAAATAATTGTATTTTTATATTGCAATTTCCGACAAAAAAAAAAATTAGACCATGTGTGATTGAGATGATGCAATCTTTTTTGTTTTTGTGTCTTGGGTTGATACGTTTCTTGTCTGATTGATTCAGTATAGAGATTTGATGACTTGTAGAATATCTTCCACGTGGCTTGATATGGTGCGATATATTTTATATACATTCCATTTCAAGGAATTAAACGTTTCAAGGTCATTTAAATTGGAATAATATCAAAGAAACAGCTAGTGTCGCTTCTTGTAAAACGTACCTACTATGTGCTATAAAAAATCAATAATTCAGTAATTGATTTCGTGTCAGTAGCTAAATTATCCATATTTCTCGTATATATTTTCCCTTGATGGCATTAATTGTGTCTAGTGATGAGCAAAGCAAAACCAAGACTGCGACAGTCTTGGTCTTGCTTATACAGTCTTGGTCTTGTTTATATAGTCTTGGTTTTTGTCTTGCTCATCTTTTATATAAAAATTTTGTTCATTTCAAAAATGCATTTTTTATATGACTAAAAAATCCTTTTCCCCCACCTTTAATAACCTATTTTTCCGCACTCTATAAACCTCTTAGATGACTAGAAAGTTTTTTTTAGGTACGATTAGAGTTGAAATTCCACTTATAATAATTACCAATTTTTCTTGTTCAAATAGAGAAGAAACTAACACTTACACTAACCGAATGACAATTTAATTTACATCCGAAAGTCAGTAAAAAGACATAAAACAAGCAACATTTTTGGAATTTATATTATTTAGAAATAGTCTTGCATATTGGGTCTTGGTCTTGCATACTCGGTCTTGGTCTTGCTAGTGTAAAGACAGTCTTGGTCTTGCGTTTTTGCAACACCAAGACCAATTTTGCTCTTCACTAATTGTGTCATCCTTAGGTACACAATTACTTCACCTTAAACGTAACTAAATATTTGCATCATTAGTCGTAATATTTCATTGTGGTCATCTATTATTAGAGAACTTGTAATATGTTAATAACGCGATATTTTACCGGATATTGTTAACTTATGAATTACGACTTTTTAAACTACCTAAAAACGTTCGTATAATTTACACGTACTTGATTATTTATTAAATGTTCTAAAAGACAGATAAGCATATTTTAGTGTGGTGCAACTTGGTGTTTTTTTATGCATTATGACATGCGTGTAGTATTCTGCACTTTATAGATAGTCTCAAATCGGTATGTCTGAAACGACAAAATATCAAACGGAAACAGTAGCTCGTAATGAACGAGGTTTGAAATTATGTTAAAACGAGCACAGCGAATTTTAACAGTTTCACGAATCAAATCATAGCGTTATATTTTTTGCATTATCCCTAATTTTGACATTTCATGTGTGTAACAAACTTCACTTCTAATAATTTAGGTTGTTGATAAAAATCACGAGTGATTGGTTCACTCCATTTGAGTATATTTTCAAAATTTTATGATATTTCATTTGTGTAGCAAACTTCACTTTTATAAGTACAGTTTATGAAGGTTATTATTGAATTGGTTAGCGCGATTACTTTTGTTTTACTTCAAACGGGTAATTTTACGATCGCTGTATACTTGCATGAAAAATAGCGAAGACATTTCCGTCTTGTAGAATCGAGACGGTCAATTTAAGTGCATAGTTAAGAGATCATTTGGTTTAGATAAAGCAGGTGACAAATGATGCAGTCACCTCGAGAGAGTCTCGAGTCTGCACACAGAGGAGATAGCCGTGACTTGTGGTGTGTCGTCTGCATGTACCTCCCTTGTTAAGGTGCAGCAACCAGCAGGTAAATACACTTGCGAAACTAAACCTTGTTTTTATACGATTAAACAAAATGTATTTTAACGCTGTTCGGATACCGGTTTGCTTCCATCATCTTCGTACGTGAAATTGAGTCATGACTCCAGCCGTGAGATACATCCCAGAATACGGGAAAAATCCACCCAAGATACGACCATTCTGGGCGCCAAACGCTTGACCAAGCTTGAAGCGAGTGATGCTTCGTTTTAGATTTATTGGGTTTTGTTGTTTCATCATCTCCGTGTGTACGTGAAATCGATTCATGACTCCAGTCGTAAGAGATTTTCCAGAATATGGGAAAAATTGACCCAAGATACGACCAGTTAGAAGGCGCTTGACCAAGCGAGAGAAACGAGTAATGCTGCGTTTTAGATTTATTGGGTTCTGTTTGCTTCATCATCTCCGTGTGTACGTGAAATCGATTCATGAGTCCAATCTTAAGATATTTTCCAGAATATGGGAAAAGTCGACCCAAGATACGACCAGTTAGAAGGCGCTTGACCAAGCGAGAGAAGCGAGTGATGCCTCGTTTTAGGTTTATTGATTATATTTGCTTCATCGTCTCCGTGTACATGAACTCGATTCATGACTCCAGTTTTAAGATATTTTCCAGAATACGGGAAAAGTCGACCCAAGATACAACCATTCTGGGCGCCAGCCGCTAGAAAGCGATTGACCAAGCGGGAAAAGCGAGTGTAGGTCTATCGTTTTAGATTTTTTGGTGTCGCTTTACTTCATCATCTCCGTGTGTCCGTGAAATTGATTCATGATTCAAGTCCAAAGATATTTTCCAGAATGCAAAAAAACTCGTAGATGACTCAAGATACGAACATTTTGAACGCCAGGTGCTTGAAGGCGCTTGATCAAGCGAATGATGTCTCTTTTTAGAATTATTGGTGTCTATTTGCTTCATATATCATCATGATTCAAAATTTCAGAGTCATAGGTGGATCGTGTTCAAGCTACCAACATTCTAAAAAAAAATCAAACCGGCGCATTTATCATTAGTTTCTCAGAATACCCGTGATAAACAAACAAACAAATATACAAACTTATATCCTCTTAATGTTAGTATAGTTCTTCTTTTTGAGAACAACACGGTCTTACAATCGACAGTTACTAAAAAAACTAGCAAAAATAGGTTTGCTTTTTACAAAACGAGACAAAAATAAGTCGACTTCAGTTATCAATCGCATCACTTTGAAAATGCAGATTTTAAAATAGAAATGCCGTGTTTTTAACGGAAGTTAAGAGAGCACAATAGATGTAATAAAATAATTAATGAATTAAATGGACGTCGGCTAATAATTTAATACATATAAAACGTTCCTCTCACTACTTAGTGCTGTATATTTCTAGCTCATCTTTGTGACCCGCAACAGATGTGCGAAGAGTTCTGCATTACCGGCCGAGAACATGTCACATACTACCCACTATACAATCTATATTGCATACAGTGTGTGCAATAATACCAGTATATTGGAGCAAATAGTTTAATTGCGTGGATTTTTTAAAATGTACTTCAAATTGAACAAAACTATAAAATTTGAAAATCATTGAATGATTCATTGAAGCGTATAATTCCTTAAATTAACGTCAAAAAGTGCTTTTGCACACCATTCTATTAAATAGCTGCTTTTCATACCTGTATAGCGGTGTTGAAATGGTACATTTAGCACTAGTGGTATAAAGTCGCGTAAAAAAATAAACGCAGCCGTACTACCATTTCTATAGTAAATCATAGTCGAACTGCGTGAGAATTAAACGCAGCCTACAAACAGGAGTGAACTTGCTCAAAATTGAATTGTCAAAAATGTTGAAAAACAAATGAGAATCAAATATTTCATAGGAGCTACGTGTTTTATGCGTCTATGTTACATATATACATCGCGAATGATTATTTTGGGTGACTGTTAAAACTCGCTGGCTCACGTTATCACACTGCCTCAAAATAATTTATGCGTTAGATATATAACCTACTATTTAGATATCCCAAGGGCTAACATTAATATCTTAAAATACAATCCTAGCAACTTTGGGGCAACTTTATACAATAAACTTCCTGACAATTATAAAGACCACACTATTACCTCAAATGCATTTTAAAAGAAAATAAAGGAATTCCTTCTTTCTGAAGGTTTCTATTCAATTAATGAATTTGTAAATTATAAATTTGAATGTATTACATACTTGTTTAATTTTTGACATGTCAGATGAAATGTAATTGACAATAAATAATCTAATCTAATCTAATCTATTATTTTTGTGAAGACCATTTTGATGCCAGTATTGAAAAGCAACCAAGAAACCAAAACACCAGTGACGTAACAAGCAGTTTAAAAAGCAGAGCAACAACAACGACATTTAAAAAATTATTGCACTTTAATGTTTCTCAGATTTTGATTAAAGTGACGGATATTATTGCTCGAGAAAATAAAGAATTGAGTTTTTTCGTAGTTTTTGTACGTCAGCAGACGCTAATGGTCTATAATCTCTTGCTCTCTCTGTGAGTCAAAAATTGATGAGCTTAGAATTTTCGGTTTGCAATTTGGTAAGTTTAGGGTTTTGCGTTTACAATTTGATAAATTGTTGAAAACAATATTAAAAAACCCTGGTCGCAGTGCCAAAACCCTGCCGACAATATAGTGTATTTGCTTGTATAGGGCCGTGTGGTTTTATACTTTTATTATGTGAAATTAAGTTTGTTTTTGGGCAAAATAAAAAATTTAACCCCTTAATACACCCCTTAAAATAATATTTTTTTTCTTAACTGTAATATTATTATCAATCGAACCTCTATACCAAATTATATACACACTTCGTAAATAATTCACTATCTGCAAACTAGTGTTTTCATAAAATTTGTAAATCCGGTCCTGTCGGGCCGATTTTATTAAAATTTTTGGGACACTTTTTAATTACAACCAGAGGATTAAATTTCAATTTTGAAACAATTCTGAGAATTTTTTCGGTATTTTGGGGCCCAAAAACATTTTTCAACCCCTAAAAACTACCCTTAAAATAGCCCGATTACGCCCATTTTAAATAGGCTTCTTGCGGTGATGGATTTCAACACGTGAGCCAAATTTCGTTAAAATCAATTAACTCTTTCGAAAGTTATTGCCCGCACACATATATATATATATATATATATATATATACGCATATATATATATATATAAATATATATATACATATATATATAAACATTTTTAAAAATGGTGCCAAAGTGTTTAGGAGGTTATGAAACGTCGAGAAATTTTGGTCCGACCCCTAGGTCCCGCCATCCGACCAACGCCAATAGTGTATGTTGCCATATGGCAAATACACTAAAAAAACCCGGGTCGCAGTGCCAAAACCCTGCCGACAATATAGTGTATTTGCTTGTACAGGGCCGTGTGGTTTTATACTTTTATTATGTGAAATTAAGTTTGTTTTTGGGCAAAATAAAAAATTTAACCCCTTAATACACCCCTTAAAATAACATTTTTTTTTCTTAATTGTAATATTATTATCAATCTAACGTCTACATTGAATTAAATACACCCTTCAATAAATAAGTCACTATCTGCAAACTAGTGTTTTCATAAAATTTGTAAATCCGGTACTGTCGGTCCGATTTTATTAAAATTTTGGGGACACTTTTTAATTACTACCAGAGGGTTAAATTTCAATTTTGAAACGATTCGGAGAATTTTTTCGGTATTTTAGACCCAAAAACATTTTTCAACCCCTAAAAACTACCCTTAAAATAGCCCGATTAGGCCCATTTTAAATAGGCTTCTTGCGGTGATGGATTTCAACACGTGGACCAAATTTCGTTGAAATCAATTAACTCTTTCGAAAGTTATTGCCCGCACACATATATATATATATACGTATATATATAAATATATATATATATATATAAATATATATATATATATACGTATATATATAAATATATATATATATATATATATATATATATATACATATATATATAAACATTTTTAAAAATGGTGCCAAAGTGTTTAGGAGGCTATGAAACGTCGAGAAATTTTGGTCCGACCCCTAGGTCCCGCCATCCGACCGATGCCAATAGTGTATGTTGCCATATGGCAAATACACTAAAAAAAAGAATATATTGTAGTGAAACAGGCGGTATATTATACTGAATGTAATATAATCAAGAAACAAAACGAAGACGATGACGCCCTGGTACTTAGTCTAAGGTTACAGTAAACTTCATAGACACTAACACGCACGTATGTAAAACGTAAACAAACAGGTGCCGGCAATTTATTCATCTCTCACAATCAATGTCACCTGTGTCAATAATGGGTTAAAAATAAGTCACTAATGTGCAATCATACGACATAGCTGGAGAAATTTTAATAACGCTATAATTAAAAAGTACTTGATACAGAGCAATGTTTTTTTAAATCTTTTTTTTTTGAGTGAATAAGTATACCTACTTGATTAAGATTGAAAAAAAAACTATTTATGTCGATTTTAATAAAAAAAAAGTCTTAACGCGTGATTGAAGTAAAACTTCTTTGATGTAGTGGCACAATTTATGTCGGTAAGTTAGAAAACTTTATACAACTGTGCGGCCATCTATACTAAAAGCTTCAACAGTTAGGTACCTTGGAAAATTTCTAACGTATCAATATGTCGATAGTCCTTAGCATAAACTAAAAGTTACTTCCGTGAGAAAAAGTTACTTGTTACTTTCGTTAGAAAAAGATCTGAGTTATTCTTCACAACGCGCCTAAAGAAGTTTTACTTCCAAATTATATGGGCCTATTCTGGAAACATTCTGAACAAAATGGCGTTGAAATTTTTTAAATCGGTCAATCTCTCGTGGAACTATGACTGAATAAAATAGATTACAAAAAGATTAAAAGTAAATACATCTCGACTTGATACTCTTTATTTTAAATATTAAAAAAATGTGTACCTTTTTATTTCTCGGTTTAAATGGGATATCTTAATACTATCTCGATGAAAATAAAATGAAACGAAATGAAAATAAGAAATATTAAGTTCTGAGAGTGAAATTCGTAAAGCAATTATCAAGACCCCGTTAGTTTATACGATTTAGATCTGCTTTAAAATAATTATGCAAATTTTTACGTTGTAAATGAAAGTGATGGTATATATTTTGAAGTAGATAATTCACTCGACCGTACGAAAGATTTTCAACACTGTTAGTTAAAATCTGTATTTTTACTAAGTGTTCAAAATCTTTCGACCGGAGATCGAACCTGGAGACAATTAACACGTAATCATTGGACATTATATTTTTCATATCTTGCGATTCCACGCAAGATTTTTTCCTCATTTGAAATCACTTTATAAAAATTCTCACTGACAAACATATGCTAAAAAAATGAAATAGGAAGAGTGCGGAAATTTTATGAGAAATCGGGAATGTTCTCCGGAAATATATTTTTCTACTCTTAATTGCGGTCATCCATGCTCGGGATCTGTGGAGAAAAAAACATATTTCTTACCACCATTAGTCATGTATAAAAATAAGCATGTTAATAGCAAGATTGGTAAAATACTATAGGTTAAGCTTAAGAGACTATAGAAGTGATCACATCCGTGATTGGTTGAATCGATTGCTTACGTCATTCGAAACCCTTGGCTTGTAATTTCAATTATAGTGAACTTTTGTGGGATAAGTACTATGGGTGAATTATCAGACCTACAAATGACCAAAAAGTCATTGGGCAGTAAAAAAATACAAACCATATTATTTTTGTTTTTTTTTTTATTTAAACGGTTTTATTTTGTTTTACGCTCCGTATATTTATTTGTTTCAAATCTGACGACCGATTTTTCACCCGCTGCCCGTTATCCGATTTTCACATAACTAGTTTTCTGGCCCGGTTTCACTCGGATATTTTAGTTTGACAATAACGAAATAATCAAGATAAGATTAGGTTGTAAATTATAGACGCTCGACAGTTGACGTCATTAACAAGAAAAAATCTACTCAATGTAACTCCAGTAATGTAAAAAATTATAATGGAAATAAATTATTTTTAATTATATTTGAAATTTAGTTAGTCGTTTTTTTTAATACCGAGTTCGCCGAAACAATTTAAACGTGATTTAAATTCACGGTAAAAGATTTCTTTGTGGTATCTGTTTAAATATTTGAAAGCCTGTTTTAGACAAACTATTATTTAAGTGTGATTATTTTGTAAAAGGTCAGTGCAAATGTTTTGAAATTAATTTTTGTTATTCTTTTGTTTCAGGTATGTGTTTTGTTTTTATTCAATGCATCAGCGGAGCAGTAAGTTCTTACAAATGTAAATATAGTTCTCTTAATTCTATGACGACTGCGGAATTCAATAGCTCAATAAATATTTATAAATAAAATCGTAATCCCACAACTGCCCACAATAATAGCATCACGATGGTACTTTCTCGTTTACGAAGGATATAGGGACAGTCTATGTGTAATCGTGTAAACATTCAATTTTGATTTTTTCGTGAATTTACACACTTTTTCAAACATTTTTAAACCGAAAAGAATAGTTTAAAAAATATATTCGACCGTGTGTTAGATCATCTTTGACGACAGTGAGTACGACAAAAATAACATGCCATGTTTCGACAGGGTAGTAAATGTTTTTTGAGGACATCTCTCATTTTTAGAGTTCCGTACCTCAAAAGGAAAAAACGTACTTATAGGATCACTCGTGTGTCTGTCCGTCCTACTGTCACAGCCAATTTGCTCCGAACTACTGGACCGATTGAGTTCAAATTTGGTACACATATGTAAGTCGGTGATTATAAGACGGACGTGTAACGTAAATAAATGAATTTTGAACATCAGGGTCATTTTTGAGGAAAAAATTAGAAAACTAAAAAAAAAAAGTTTTGCAAACTGTACCGTGTGACATATCAAATGAAAGGGCTTGTAGTAAGGGTCTCAAATATATTTTTTTTATAATTTTAAAATAAATAGTTTTAAAGTTATTTAAGATAATAGATGAACAATTGACCGTCCTCCCCCCTGATCTCCGAAACTACTGAGCCTAAAATTTTGAAAAAAATAGGCTATGTCGGGTCTCACCCATAAACCTAAACGAAAACCTTAAGTCTTAAAATACTCACTAAAAACAGAATAGTACGGAACTCTCTTCTCGCCAGTTCGACTCGCACGTGACCGGTTTTTGTTTTAATGGTACAGTATAATAATTTGCATTTTTTTAATTGCCAGTTTTTGTAAAATATAAAAAAAAAATATAACTTATTTAGTACTATATAATGACAAGGATAGGTAATATGTAAAACGACATCTCTCCGTGGCAAAATGAAAAGCAAAAATTTCCATATGTATAAAAAAGGTTTGAGACTATAATGATGATGTATCGTCATCTGTCGATGCAAAAATGAAAACTCAAAATGTGTATTCCTGTAAATAGAGCTTTTTAGTAGATTTAAGTCAAGAACTCGGCGATTTATCGATTGCCTTGATATAAACTATGGTAACAACATCGGTACCGTCGCAAAGTTACGTATACCTGTCCATTTAGAAGACGGACATACGCGTTTTAATGATATACATAATATCACTATAATATTACGGATATGATAGCACGGCTAATTAAAAACAAGATACAATATTCTCTGCTTAATGAACGTATTGGTGCAAACCTACGCGGTAACATCTTCATAACACCATAAAGGTTTGTTAACACATATAATTATTAATGTATATACGCTCGGGGGAAAGTTTTACCATGTGGAAGACTTTTTTTTATTATTAATATGAAATGCATTCACTTCACTGCGCTTACGTCTATATGTTGTACACTTGAGTTCCAAAAATTTGTCCAAAGACATCTTTCGATTATACGAGGGAAAGTCTAATTATCGTGCAATTTTTTTTACACGCTCTTTTTTGAGGCATTTGCTATTTTTTTTTTTAAACTACATTTTTGTTAAGGTTTTTTTTCTCTGTTAAAATTAAAAAAAAATATATTTTACCCAAAAAATGTCTCCTTGTCTGTAGTCGCATCCTCTACTTCTAGGCAAAATCGGTCATAGCTCAAATGTGGGAGTAGGGACTTAAAAAAAAAACCTATTTTCGAAACGAGTTTATAGTAGACGAATTGTTTAATATTGAATCACATTTTTGTCTCAAAAACATCTCAGAAATAAAAGTGTTCAGAGGTCATCGTTACAGAGTTTCTGCAATTACGAGATTTAGTTAATGTAATCATAAAATACATTTCCCGTAATGCTTCTCTTATTTTTTGAAGCGAGGCTTTTTTTTCGGAAGTTGCACTCGGCTGCGCTGGGGAGTAAAATGGGAAAAAACTTCATGAATGGCCGTTAAATGCGCACGCGCACTCTATCCACGCTTACTTAGCTAGTGCGCTGGGAGACGCGCGCTCTCTCTGTTTACTCTTGCTTAGCTAGTGCGCTGGCTCGAGTCATTAAATGCGTAGACGCTTCACTTCCTTCGAGCGTCCCCCGATGCCACCCGTTTTTTTTGTGTTTTACAAAAATGAGTTCATTCAAAATCAGTTCAGTAGTTCAATCAGCAACAGGTAGACACAGATAAAAATTCTGAAAGTTCCTTGTTTGATCAAACTAGATACTCGAAATTTCATTACAAACGTAAATTCTGATAAAGTTATGATTTTGTTTATTGTATTAATAAATTAAGTTGCCTTTTTCTGATGCTAATTCTTAACCCGCCGTTACTCAGGTATGGGGTGTGTACAATTTTTACAGTGCATATTATTGACTAACACATAGATAATGTAAAACAAACATTGAACATTCAATTTTTTTACAATATTTTGAGGTTGGAATTTGTCATAGCCCATCTTAATATTGGTGTCTCAACATATCACCTGAGAAATGATAAGTGAACAGGGCCTTAGTCGCTATTAACGAATGCATAATTTGGCACTGAGATCAGGATTTTTTTTTATTATTAAGGTATGATTCCGAATGCGACCGCAGACTGCAGCGGCAGACCGCAGGCGGCAGTACTGGTATCCATATTTTTCTATTAAATGCATTCGGAGCGCGGCGGCACTGTCGCCTGCCGTCGTAGCTTGCCGCGACTGCGGACCGCACCACTGCTCCTGAACCAGTAGTGTCGCCGACTGCACACGTGAAAAATGAGTTTTTCGGGCGCCGACGAGGAAAACTGATTAATTTGGTGACGTTTTTTTCGTCACTTAACAAATGCTTTTAATCAACATTGAATAACTTCCTTCATCTGGGCTATTTCTGAATAAAGGCATCGTGAGCTTTCTTCTTTTTCTGGTATACAGTACCAAAAAGTTATCGTCATCTTCCTCTTCCAACAAAAGGCTCAAAATAGTACCGGAAATTTGCTACCGGGAACGTCAAAATCGTCCGTCATCATTTACGGAACGCTTAAAAACCGACTGCCGCTGAAATCTGTCGCTGCATTCTACATTGGTCCAACCGCAGGCAACAGCACGTTTGCGGTTGCCGTCTGCAGCCTGCAGTTGCAGTCGGTTGCTGCAGCCGCCTTCGGAATCATACCTTTATTGAAGAAATCTTCAGACAGTCAAAATTGAGTATGTTTATAAATCATATTATGAATATATGCAGATTTGCGATAACATCTTCAGAGTGTCCAAAGTTGATAATTAATGAATCGTCATATTTATTAATCATGAAGATTAAGCCGTAGCGCAATTAAAGATCTAATCGTTTCTTAAACTTTACCGTGCGAACAGATTAACCAGATCTCACTGTTATGTGGATACGAAAAATATCTGCTTTCAGCGTTTCAAGATTTCAATAATTACAAAATGAAAGAGAGAACGAGATATCTTTTTGAAACCTTCGATTTTAAACTAAACATTTTATGGAATCGTTATCGGACCATTTGAAGGCTAATTCTTTTTGAGACTTGATTCTTTTTCTGTTTATAGAGCATTCCGTAAGGGTGATCCCATATAAATTTTATTTAAATCGGTTCAGTAGTTTTTTTTTTTAAATACATTTTTTGAGCCTAGTAATCAAATATAAAAAAAGAAATCATTTAATATTACCTATTGCAAATCTACTAAAAAGAAAAAAGTAAAAAAAAGTTTTATATAATAATGAAATTGACGTTTTTTATTATTTGCTTCTTTTTGTGACTTTTTTTTAAGTTTTTAGAGGTAAAAGTGCATTAGACTCAAAAATATAAAAAAAATAAAATAATCAAAATTTAATTAATCAGTAAAATTTTATAAAAATCGACCCAGCCGAATGGTGTTTACAATTAGTACGTATGTTGTATCGATAAAATCGAAATATTGAAATCAGGAAAAATGTATTCATATAAGGGTTGTATTAAGGCGTAAACTGTTTCATTTCGTCCAGAAACATATTTAAATAGTGCCCCGATTTATGTAATGTCATCTTGTTTTTGCATTGCGTTTTTTAAGGCATGTGCAATGAAGACTCTAGAAAGCTCTTAACGAGGACACCCAGTAGACACTTTATATAGTCTATTTTGCAAGCATGAAGAAGTGTTACTTTTTGATTGATAGTTTTGCGTTTTTATTAATACTCGTATGCAAATATTAACGTTTATATAAAAACCCTGACTTGCAGTCGTGACTACAGTTTTTGGATTTCTTAAAAAAAAAAACTTACATGTGAGAGAAATTTATTTTTAAATCGAGACTTTATGTTAGTTTCATTGCATACATTTTTAATTAATAAAAATAACCATATGGATATTTTCTCATCTTCGTTGTTTATTTTTTGAAAAAAAAAAATTGCACAGCTATTTCGAATGCCTGCCGAAACTAATGTATAATAGTTTACTAGCTGTAAACCCGGCTTTGCTCGGCTCAAGTTGTATGTTTATATAATATAAAATAGCCATTTAAATAATGCTGGAACCACGGGGTTGACAGCTCACACTAAACAAACTTCCGCCTCTAATGATTTTCCAAACATCGTGTACTCAAAGCTATGCAAATTGTCGTTTCTAAATTACATCAATAAATAATTTATCGCAATGATGAGAACAATTCTTTGCAGGATAACCATACTTAAACAATTTCAATAATATCTTAGTAATCAAATTACTGGCAAAGAGAACAGTAATTTGTGATAGATTTCAATCCAGTCATCTATGAACAACTTTATCAACGTCAGTGGATAAAACAGCATTCGACAGTAACTGTTTTATTGGCAAATATAAGCTGTCATGGCGTGTGTATGCGAAATAATTGTCATTTATTATTATTATTGTAATAACGTGAGTATTCGAATTTTGTTGTCGATTCGAAATTAATATTCTTTTATAATCCTTAATAATTTTTGATAGATCTCAATCAAGTCTACCGTTCCCTTCGACGAAATTATTATTCTGGATATTTAAAATTTAAGGTGTGAATCATACACTTATAATATAAGCGGCATAGTTTTTGTGCATGGGACGGATATGCTTTTGCATTGTTTCATTGATTTGCCACTCCATTAAACGAACCGCACTATAATGACGACTAAATCCATATAAATTTTGGTACCTCGCCTGAAATCCTCGATTTGTGAGGACAATTGAATCGTTAAACTTCTTTGGAAATATTTAAACCCTAATTGACGCTTAGCTTGAATTTTCTTGGTAAAATTCCAGATTTTCCTTTTTAAGGTTCCTTGATAAAGTTCCAGATTTACAATTTTGAGGTTAGCAGGAAGTGTAAAATCGTGAGGACAATCGGATTTTAACGCTAATTTAAAAACATTTAAAGTCCTTCTTGCACGAATAACGTGTTCATCGTTCGCAGTTTGCTTGATAAAATTCTTGATTTTGAATTGGAATTTTGACCCAAATCGGTTCTTTACCTGCAGCTATGTTTCGTGATTCTGTTTTAAAAATAAAAAAAAACCCGGGTCGCAGTGCCAAAACCCTGCCGACAATATAGTGTATTTGCTTGTATAGGGCCGTGTGGTTTTATACTTTTATTATGTGAAATTAAGTTTGTTTTTGGACAAAATAAAAAATTTAACCCCTTAATACACCCCTTAAAATAACATTTTTTTTGTTAATTGTAATATTATTATCAATCTAACGTCTACACCGAATTAAATACACCCTTCAATAAATAAGTCACTATCTGCAAACTAGTGTTTTCATAAAATTTGTAAATCCGGTCCTGTCGGGCCGATTTTATTAAAATTGTGGGGACACTTTTTAATCACTACAAAAGGGTTAAATTTCAATTTTGAAACGATTCGGAGAATTTTTTCGGTATTTTGGGGCCCAAAAACAGTTTTCAACCCCTAAAAACTACCCTTAAAATAGCCCGATTAGGCCCATTTTAAATAGGCTTCTTGCGGTGATGGATTTCAACACGTGGCCCAAATTTCGTTGAAATCAATTAACTCTTTCGAAAGTTATCGCGCGTACACATATATATATATATATATATACATATATATATAAACATTTTTAAAAATGGTGCCAAAGTGTTTAGGAGGTTATGAAACGTCGAGAAATTTTGGTCCGACCCCTAGGTCCCGCCATCCGACCGACGCCAATAGTGTATGTTGCCATATGGCAAATACACTAAAAAATCAATAGATACTATTTCTGTAGCGCCTAGTCAAGTATAAATAGACACCGATGACATATTGGTTATAGTATGTAAAGGTTAGGCGGGTCAAATCATAGGAAGGATGGAATATAGGATAGCTGTAGGAGGTCACATATACATAATACATAAAATTACGTACAGTCGAGTCTCGATATCGAGGGAAATCCAATATTACTAGCTGCTAACCCGGATTCGCTCGGGTCAAGATCTGTGCGAATACAATCTTTAAATATTAATGTTATCATCCATAATATTTTAAGTTTAAAATTAGCAGGAAATTGGATAAAATTAAAATTTATAATCAATTTAGCGACGTTTCGGTTTGTTTATTAAATCTTCATCAGGCTTCTAAAAACATACATACCAAGAAATTTCTTGTTATGTGTGTTTTTAGAAGCCTGACGAAGGTTTAATAAACAAACCGAAACGTCGCTAAATTGATTATAAATTTTAATTTTGTCCAATTTCCTGCTAATTTTAAAGTTACAATCTTTAAATTTCAATAGGTATTGGTTTCCATTCATTTATGAGAACTAGATATTTATTTTTGCATTTGAATGCATGTTTACTTTAAAATCATTTTTTCAAAGTAATTTTTCAATAAAATTATTCTTTTATTTAACTTGTTCATACCACAACTGTGATCAGTTTCTTTATAATAAAAATAGTTTATCTGAAAGAAACAATATAATATCAATATAATAATAATAATAACAATAATAATATCATAAAGCTGAAGAGTTTGTTTGTTTGTTTGGTTGTTTGAGCGCGGTAATCTCAGGAAATACTAGTTTGGATTGAAAAATTATTTCTTTGTTGGATAATCCATTTATCGAGGAAGGCTATAGGCTACATAATATCAAGCTACGACCAGTGGGAACGGAGCATCAATGAAAAATGTTGCAAAAACGGGAAAAATTATTCCTTTTGAGAGCTTCCGTTGCGGCGTAAACGGTTATTATAATGCCCAGTGTCACCCGTAGGTGACACGGCATATTTCCAACGTCGTAAAAAACGTGTTCAAAGTTATTTTTACCAATAAAAAAAATTGTGCAATAGCTTATTTATTTATTTATTACACGCAATAAGAAAAAATAACAATAGTTATGGTTTAGGCATTTTTATTTCACTTTTTATCGCAAGAGATTACACAAACACAGACTGCTCGAATTTCGCGCGAAACATCTGATTATATTTGACAGATGACATTTGGCTAGTGTTGTTAGAAAAAAAATATTAATAGATTTACTTATTGTCTTTGCAGCAATGGTAGTGGAATTAAATAATAAAATCTCTGTGTGATAGAAAAAAAAATTAAACTTCTGTCACCTACAAGTGACACTGGGAATTGAAGAGTTAAAGAGAGGTTCCACTGTACTAAGAGATACCTATACTACATTTATAAGACACATAGATATTACATGTTGTGTGGAACTTAAAAGAGCACGTTCAATACTTTTGTAACCTACTTCCGCCTCACATGCTCTATAGACGGACTCACGTAGCTCCAATAACACGGGACTATATATTTTAAGCACATCATATTGTCCTAAACGTGGATGTGTCCGTTTACCGTATTATCGAGGGCGAAACTAGGGATTCAATCCGTGGGTGTCGATGTTTTAGTTCCGACATTTTCGGAGAAGAAATTGTAGATTATTAACGGTCGACAACCGAGTCTGTAGTAAACATATCAAATTCCGAAACACGTTTCAA
>JAVRKA010001055.1:0-29169 GCA_034508555.1 Venustoraphidia nigricollis | reverse complement strand
CCAGATATGGTTGCCGATAGGCATTTCAAATATAGGTGCTGATAGGCATTCCGGATGTAGTTTCCGATAGGCATTTCAAAAATAGGTGCCGATAGGCATTTTAGATATAGGTGTCGATAGGCATTTCAGATATAGGTGTCGATAGGCATTTCAGATATAGGTGTCGATAGGCATTTCAGATATAGGTGTCGATAGGCATTTCAGATATAGGTGTCGATAGGCATTTCAGATATATTTGTCGATAGGCATTTCAGATATAGGTGTCGATAGGCATTTCAGATATAGGTGTCGATAGGCATTTCAGATATAGGTGTCGATAGGCATTTCAGATATAGGTGTCGATAGGCATTTCAGATATAGGTGTCGATGGGCATTTCAGATATAGGTGTCGATAGGCATTTCAGATATAGGTGTCGATAGGCATTCCAGATATGGTTGCCGATAGGCATTTCAAATATAGGTGCTGATAGGCATTTCAGATGTAGTTTCCGATAGGCATTTCAAAGATTGGTGCCGATAGGCATTTCAGATATAGGTGCCGATAGGCATTTCAGATATAGTTGCCGATTGGCATTTTAAAAATAGGTGCCGATAGGCATTTCAGATATAGAAGCCGATAGGTATTTCAAATATAGGTGTCGATAGGCATTTCAGTTATGGTTGCCGATAGGCATTTCAAATATAGGTGCTGATAGGCATTTCAGATGTAGTTTCCGTTGCGCATTTCAAAAATAGGTGCCGATAGGCATTTCAGATATAGGTGCCGATAGGCATTTCAGATATAGTTGACGATTGGCATTTTAAAAATAGGTGTCGATAGGCATTTCAGATATAGAAGCCGATAGGCATTTCAAATATAGGTGCCGATAGGCATTCCAAATATGTTTGCCGATAGGCATTTTAAATATAGGTGCTGATAGGCATTCCATATGTAGTTTCCGATAGGCATTTCAAAAATTAGTGCCGATAGGCACTTCAGATATAGGTGCCGATAGGCATTTCAGATATAGAAGCCGGTAGGTATTCAAAATATAGGTGCCGATAGGCATTTCAGATATAGAAGTTGATAGGCATTTAAAATATAGGTGCCGATAGGCATTCCAGATATGGTTGCCGATAGGCATTTCAAATATAGGTGCTGATAGGCATTTCAGATGTAGTTTCCGATAGGAATTTCAAAAATAGGTGCCGTTAGGCATTTCAGATATAGATGCCGATAGGCATTTGAGATATAGTTGCCAATTGGCATTATAAAAAAAGGTGCCGATAGGCATTTCAGATATAGTAGCCGATAGGTATTTCAAATATAGGTGTCGATAGGCATTTCAGATATGGTTGCCGATAGGCATGTCAAATATAGGTGCTGATAGGCATTTCAGATATAGTTGCCGATTGGCATTTTAAAAATAGGTGCCGATAGGCATTTCAGATATAGGTGCCGATAGGCATTTCAGATATAGTTGCCGATTGGCATTTTAAAAATAGGTGCCGTTAGGTATTTCAGATATAGAAACCGATAGGCATTTCAAATATAAGTGCCGACAGGCATTCTAGAGATGGTTGCCGATAGGCATTTCAAATATAGGTGCTGATAGACATTTCAGATGTAGTTTCCGATAGGCATTTCAAAAATAGGTGCCGATAGGCATTTCAGATATAGGTGCCGATAGGCATTTCAGATATAGTTGCCGATAGGCATTTCAGATATAGTTGCCAATTGGCATTTTAAAAATAGGTGCCGATAAGCATTTCAGATATAGAAGCCGATAGGCATTTCAAATATATGTGCTGATAGGCATTTCAGATGTAGTTTCCGATAGGCATTTCAAAAAAAGGTGCTGATAGGCATTTCAGATATAGGTGCCGATAGGCATTTCAGATATAGTTGCCAATTGGCATTTTAAAAATAGGTGCCGATAAGCATTTCAGATATAGAAGCCGATAGGCAATTCAAATATAGGTGGCGATAGGCATTCCAGATATGGTTGCCGATAGGCATTTCAAATATAGGTGCTGATAGGCATTTTAGATGTAGTTTCCGATAGGCATTTCAAAAATTGATGCCGATAGGCATTTAAGATATAGGTGCCGATAGGCATTTCAGATATAGTTGCCGATTGGCATTTTAAAAATAGGTGCTGATAGGCATTTCAGATATAGAAGCCGATAGGCATTTCAAATATAGGTGCCGATAGGCACTCCAGATATGGTTGCCGATAGGCATTTCAAATATAGGTGCTGATAGGCATTTCAGATGTAGTTTCCGATAGGCATTTCAAAAATAGGTGTCGATAGGCATTTCAGATATAGGTGTCGATAGGCATTTCAGATATAGGTGTCGATAGCCATTTCAGATATAGGTGTCGATAGGCATTTCAGATATAGGTGTCGATAAGCATTTCAGATATAGGTGTCGATAGGCATTTCAGATATAGGTGTCGATAGGCATTTCAGATATAGGTATCGATAGGCATTTCAGATATAGGTGCCGATAGGCATTTCAGATATAGTTGCCGATTGGCATTTTAAAAATAGGTGCCGATAGGCATTTCAGATATAGAAGCCGATAGGCATTTCAAATATAGGTGCCGATAGGCATTCCAGATATGGTTGCTGATAGGCATTTCAAATATAGGTGCTGATAGGCATTTCAGATGTAGTTTCCGATAGGCATTTCAAAAATAGGTGTCGATAGGCATTTCAGATATAGGTGTCGATAGGCATTTCAGATATAGGTGTCGATAGGCATTTCAGATATAGGTGTCGATAGGCATTTCAGATATAGGTGTCGATAGGCATTTCAGATATAGGTGTCGATAGGCATTTCAGATATAAGTGTCGATAGGCATTTCAGATATAGGTGTCGATAGGCATTTCAGATATAGGTGTCGATAGGCATTTCAGATATAGATGGCGATAGGCATTTCAGATATAGTTGCCGATTGGCATTTTAAAAATAGGTGCCGATAGGCATTTCAGATATAGAAGCCGATAGGCATTTCAAATATAGGTGCCGATAGGCATTCCAGATATGGTTGCCGATAGGCATTTCAAATATAGGTGCTGATAGGCATTTCAGATGTAGTTTCCGATAGGCATTTCAAAAATAGGTGTCGATAGGCATTTCAGATATAGGTGTCGATAGGCATTTCAAATATAGGTGTCGATAGGCATTTCAGATATAGGTGTCGATATGCATTTCAGATATAGGTGTCGATAGGCATTTCAGATATAGGTGTCGATATGCATTTCAGATATAGGTGTCGATAGGCATTTCAGATATAGGTGTCGATAGGCATTTCAGATATGGTTGCCGATAGGCATTTCAAATATAGGTGCTGATAGGCATTTCAGATGTAGTTTCCGATAGGCATTTCAAAAATAGGTGTCGATAGGCATTTCAGATATAGGTGTCGATAGGCATTTAAGATATAGGTGTCGATAGGCATTTCAGATATAGGTGTCGATAGGCATTTCAGATATAGGTGTCGATAGGCATTTCAGATATAGGTGTCGATAGGCATTTCAGATATAGGTGTCGATAGGTATTTCAGATATAGGTGTCGATAGGCATTTCAGATATAGGTGTCGATAGGCATTTCAGATATAGGTGCCGATAGGCATTTCAGATATAGTTGCCGATTGGCATTTTAAAAATTGGTGCCGATAGGCATTTCAGATATAGAAGCCGATAGGCATTTCAAATATAGGTGCCGAGAGGCATTCCAGATATGGTTGCCGATAGGCATTTCAAATATAGGTGCTGATAGGCATTTCAGATGTAGTTTCCGATAGGCATTTCAAAAATAGGTGTCGATAGGCATTTCAGATATAGGTGTCGATAGGCATTTCAGATATAGGTGTCGATAGGCATTTCAGATATATGTGTCGATAGGCATTTCAGATATAGGTGTCGATAGGCATTTCAGATATAGGTGTCGATAGGCATTTCAGATAAAGGTGTCGATAGGCATTTCAGATATAGGTGTCGATAGGCATTTCAGATATAGGTGTCGATAGGCATTTCAGATATAGGTGCCGATAGGCATTTCAGATATAGTTGCCGATTGGCATTTTAAAAATAGGTGCCGATAGGCATTTCAGATATAGAAGCCGATAGGCATTTCAAATATAGGTGCCGATAGGCATTCCAGATATGGTTGCCGATAGACATTTCAAATATAGGTGCTGATAGGCATTTCAGATGTAGTTTCCGATAGGCATTTCAAAAATAGGTGTCGATAGGCATTTCAGATATAGGTGTCGATAGGCATTTCAGATATAGGTGTCGATAGGCATTTCAGATATAGGTGTCGATAGGCATTTCAGATATAGGTGTCGATAGGCATTTCAGATATAGGTGTCGATAGGCATTTCAGATATAGGTGTCGATAGGCATTTCAGATATAGGTGTCGATAGGCATTTCAGATATAGTTGCCGATTGGCATTTTAAAAATAGGTGCCGATAGGCATTTCAGATATAGAAGCCGATAGGCATTTCAAATATAGGTGCCGATAGGCATTCCAGATATGGTTGCCGATAGGCATTTCAAATATAGGTGCTGATAGGCATTTCAGATGTAGTTTCCGATAGGCATTTCAAAAATAGGTGTCGATAGGCATTACAGATATAGGTGTCGATAGGCATTTCAGATATAGGTGTCGATAGGCATTTCAGATATAGGTGTCGATAGGCATTTCAGATATAGGTGTCGATAGGCATTTCAGATATAGGTGTCGATAGGCATTTCAGATATAGGTGTCGATAGGCATTTCAGATATAGGTGTCGATAGGCATTTCAGATATAGGTGCCGATAGGCATTTCAGATATAGTTGCCGATTGGCATTTTAAAAATAGGTGCCGATAGTCATTTCAGATATAGAAGCCGATAGGCATTTCAAATATAGGTGCCGATAGGCATTCCAGATATGGTTGCCGATAGGCATTTCAAATATAGGTGCTGATAGGCATTTCAGATGTATAGTCCGATAGGCATTTCAAAAATAGGTGTCGATAGGCATTTCAGATATAGGCGTCGATAGGCATTTCAGATATAGGTGTCGATAGGCATTACAGATATAGGTGTCGATAGGCATTTCAGATATAGGTGTCAATAGGCATTTCAGATATAGGTGTCGATAGGCATTTCAGATATAGGTGTCGATAGGCATTTCAGATATAGGTGTCGATAGGCATTTCAGATATAGGTGTCGATAGGCATTTCAGATATAGGTGCCGATAGGCATTTCAGATATAGTTGCCGATTGGCATTTTAAAAATAGGTGCCGATAGGCATTTCAGATATAGAAGCCGATAGGCATTTCAAATATAGGTGCCGATAGGCATTCCAGATATGGTTGCCGATAGGCATTTCAAATATAGGTGCTGATAGGCATTTCAGATGTAGTTTCCGATAGGCATTTCAAAAATAGGTGTCGATAGGCATTTCAGATATAGGTGTCGATAGGCATTTCAGATATAGGTGTCGATAGGCATTTCAGATATAGGTGTCGATAGGCATTTCAGATATAGGTGTCGATAGGCATTTCAGATATAGGTGTCGATAGGCATTTCAGATATAGGTGTCGATAGGCATTTCAGATATGGGTGTCGATAGGCATTTCAGATATAGGTGCCGATAGGCATTTCAGATATAGTTGCCGATTGGCATTTTAAAAATAGGTGCCGATAGGCATTTCAGATATAGAAGCCGATAGGCATTTCAAATATAGGTGCCGATAGGCATTCCAGATATGGTTGCCGATAGGCATTTCAAATATAGGTGCTGATAGGCATTTCAGATGTAGTTTCCGATAGGCATTTCAAAAATAGGTGTCGATAGGCATTTCAGATATAGGTGTCGATAGGCATTTCAGATATAGGTGTCGATAGGCATTTCAGATATAGGTGTCGATAGGCATTTCAGATATAGGTGTCGATAGGCATTTCAGATATAGGTGTCGATAGGCATTTCAGATATAGGTGTCGATATGCATTTCAGATATAGGTGTCGATAGGCATTTCAGATATAGGTGCCGATAGGCATTTCAGATATAGTTGCCGATTGGCATTTTAAAAATAGGTGCCGATAGGCATTTCAGATATAGAAGCCGATAGGCATTTCAAATATAGGTGCCGATAGGCATTCCAGATATGGTTGCCGATAGGCATTTCAAATATAGGTGCTGATAGGCATTTCAGATGTAGTTTCCGATAGGCATTTCAAAAATAGGTGTCGATAGGCATTTCAGATATAAGTGTCGATAGGCATTTCAGATATAGGTGTCGATAGGCATTTCAGATATAGGTGTCGATAGGCATTTCAGATATAGGTGTCGATAGGCATTTCAGATATATTTGTCGATAGGCATTTCAGATATAGGTGTCGATAGGCATTTCAGATATAGGTGTCGATAGGCATTTCAGATATAGGTGCCGATAGGCATTTCAGATATAGTTGCCGATTGGCATTTTAAAAATAGGTGCCGAAAGGCATTTCAGATATAGAAGCCGATAGGCATTTCAAATATAGGTGCCGATAGGCATTCCAGATATGGTTGCCGATAGGCATTTTAAATATAGGTGCTGATAGGCATTTCAGATGTAGTTTCCGATAGGCATTTCAAAAATAGGTGTCGATAGGCATTTCAGATATAGGTGTCGATAGGCATTTCAGGTATAGGTGTCGATAGGCATTTCAGATATAGGTGTCGATAGGCATTTCAGATATAGGTGTCGATAGGCATTTCAGATATATTTGTCGATAGGCATTTCAGATATAGGTGTCGATAGGCATTTCAGATATAGGTGTCGATAGGCATTTCAGATATAGGTGTCGATAGGCATTTCAGATATAGGTGTCGATAGGCATTTCAGATATAGGTGTCGATGGGCATTTCAGATATAGGTGTCGATAGGCATTTCAGATATAGGTGTCGATAGGCATTCCAGATATGGTTGCCGATAGGCATTTCAAATATAGGTGCTGATAGGCATTTCAGATGTAGTTTCCGATAGGCATTTCAAAGATTGGTGCCGATAGGCATTTCAGATATAGGTGCCGATAGGCATTTCAGATATAGTTGCCGATTGGCATTTTAAAAATAGGTGCCGATAGGCATTTCAGATATAGAAGCCGATAGGTATTTCAAATATAGGTGTCGATAGGCATTTCAGTTATGGTTGCCGATAGGCATTTCAAATATAGGTGCTGATAGGCATTTCAGATGTAGTTTCCGTTGCGCATTTCAAAAATAGGTGCCGATAGGCATTTCAGATATAGGTGCCGATAGGCATTTCAGATATAGTTGACGATTGGCATTTTAAAAATAGGTGTCGATAGGCATTTCAGATATAGAAGCCGATAGGCATTTCAAATATAGGTGCCGATAGGCATTCCAAATATGTTTGCCGATAGGCATTTTAAATATAGGTGCTGATAGGCATTCCATATGTAGTTTCCGATAGGCATTTCAAAAATTAGTGCCGATAGGCACTTCAGATATAGGTGCCGATAGGCATTTCAGATATAGAAGCCGGTAGGTATTCAAAATATAGGTGCCGATAGGCATTTCAGATATAGAAGTTGATAGGCATTTAAAATATAGGTGCCGATAGGCATTCCAGATATGGTTGCCGATAGGCATTTCAAATATAGGTGCTGATAGGCATTTCAGATGTAGTTTCCGATAGGAATTTCAAAAATAGGTGCCGTTAGGCATTTCAGATATAGATGCCGATAGGCATTTGAGATATAGTTGCCAATTGGCATTATAAAAAAAGGTGCCGATAGGCATTTCAGATATAGTAGCCGATAGGTATTTCAAATATAGGTGTCGATAGGCATTTCAGATATGGTTGCCGATAGGCATGTCAAATATAGGTGCTGATAGGCATTTCAGATATAGTTGCCGATTGGCATTTTAAAAATAGGTGCCGATAGGCATTTCAGATATAGGTGCCGATAGGCATTTCAGATATAGTTGCCGATTGGCATTTTAAAAATAGGTGCCGTTAGGTATTTCAGATATAGAAACCGATAGGCATTTCAAATATAAGTGCCGACAGGCATTCTAGAGATGGTTGCCGATAGGCATTTCAAATATAGGTGCTGATAGACATTTCAGATGTAGTTTCCGATAGGCATTTCAAAAATAGGTGCCGATAGGCATTTCAGATATAGGTGCCGATAGGCATTTCAGATATAGTTGCCGATAGGCATTTCAGATATAGTTGCCAATTGGCATTTTAAAAATAGGTGCCGATAAGCATTTCAGATATAGAAGCCGATAGGCATTTCAAATATATGTGCTGATAGGCATTTCAGATGTAGTTTCCGATAGGCATTTCAAAAAAAGGTGCTGATAGGCATTTCAGATATAGGTGCCGATAGGCATTTCAGATATAGTTGCCAATTGGCATTTTAAAAATAGGTGCCGATAAGCATTTCAGATATAGAAGCCGATAGGCAATTCAAATATAGGTGGCGATAGGCATTCCAGATATGGTTGCCGATAGGCATTTCAAATATAGGTGCTGATAGGCATTTTAGATGTAGTTTCCGATAGGCATTTCAAAAATTGATGCCGATAGGCATTTAAGATATAGGTGCCGATAGGCATTTCAGATATAGTTGCCGATTGGCATTTTAAAAATAGGTGCTGATAGGCATTTCAGATATAGAAGCCGATAGGCATTTCAAATATAGGTGCCGATAGGCACTCCAGATATGGTTGCCGATAGGCATTTCAAATATAGGTGCTGATAGGCATTTCAGATGTAGTTTCCGATAGGCATTTCAAAAATAGGTGTCGATAGGCATTTCAGATATAGGTGTCGATAGGCATTTCAGATATAGGTGTCGATAGCCATTTCAGATATAGGTGTCGATAGGCATTTCAGATATAGGTGTCGATAAGCATTTCAGATATAGGTGTCGATAGGCATTTCAGATATAGGTGTCGATAGGCATTTCAGATATAGGTATCGATAGGCATTTCAGATATAGGTGCCGATAGGCATTTCAGATATAGTTGCCGATTGGCATTTTAAAAATAGGTGCCGATAGGCATTTCAGATATAGAAGCCGATAGGCATTTCAAATATAGGTGCCGATAGGCATTCCAGATATGGTTGCTGATAGGCATTTCAAATATAGGTGCTGATAGGCATTTCAGATGTAGTTTCCGATAGGCATTTCAAAAATAGGTGTCGATAGGCATTTCAGATATAGGTGTCGATAGGCATTTCAGATATAGGTGTCGATAGGCATTTCAGATATAGGTGTCGATAGGCATTTCAGATATAGGTGTCGATAGGCATTTCAGATATAGGTGTCGATAGGCATTTCAGATATAAGTGTCGATAGGCATTTCAGATATAGGTGTCGATAGGCATTTCAGATATAGGTGTCGATAGGCATTTCAGATATAGATGGCGATAGGCATTTCAGATATAGTTGCCGATTGGCATTTTAAAAATAGGTGCCGATAGGCATTTCAGATATAGAAGCCGATAGGCATTTCAAATATAGGTGCCGATAGGCATTCCAGATATGGTTGCCGATAGGCATTTCAAATATAGGTGCTGATAGGCATTTCAGATGTAGTTTCCGATAGGCATTTCAAAAATAGGTGTCGATAGGCATTTCAGATATAGGTGTCGATAGGCATTTCAAATATAGGTGTCGATAGGCATTTCAGATATAGGTGTCGATATGCATTTCAGATATAGGTGTCGATAGGCATTTCAGATATAGGTGTCGATAGGCATTTCAGATATAGGTGTCGATAGGCATTTCAGATATAGGTGTCGATAGGCATTTCAGATATGGTTGCCGATAGGCATTTCAAATATAGGTGCTGATAGGCATTTCAGATGTAGTTTCCGATAGGCATTTCAAAAATAGGTGTCGATAGGCATTTCAGATATAGGTGTCGATAGGCATTTCAGATATAGGTGTCGATAGGCATTTCAGATATAGGTGTCGATAGGCATTTCAGATATAGGTGTCGATATGCATTTCAGATATAGGTGTCGATAGGCATTTCAGATATAGGTGTCGATAGGCATTTCAGATATAGGTGTCGATGGGCATTTCAGATATAGGTGCCGATAGGCATTTCAGATATAGTTGCCGATTGGCATTTTAAAAATAGGTGCCGATAGGCATTTCAGATATAGAAGCCGATAGGCATTTCAAATATAGGTGCCGAGAGGCATTCCAGATATGGTTGCCGATAGGCATTTCAAATATAGGTGCTGATAGGCATTTCAGATGTAGTTTCCGATAGGCATTTCAAAAATAGGTGTCGATAGGCATTTCAGATATAGGTGTCGATAGGCATTTCAGATATAGGTGTCGATAGGCATTTCAGATATATGTGTCGATAGGCATTTCAGATATAGGTGTCGATAGGCATTTCAGATATAGGTGTCGATAGGCATTTCAGATAAAGGTGTCGATAGGCATTTCAGATATAGGTGTCGATAGGCATTTCAGATATAGGTGTCGATACGCATTTCAGATATAGGTACCGATAGGCATTTCAGATATAGTTGCCGATTGGCATTTTAAAAATAGGTGCCGATAGGCATTTCAGATATAGAAGCCGATAGGCATTTCAAATATAGGTGCCGATAGGCATTCCAGATATGGTTGCCGATATACATTTCAAATATAGGTGCTGATAGGCATTTCAGATGTAGTTTCCGATAGGCATTTCAAAAATAGGTGTCGATAGGCATTTCAGATATAGGTGTCGATAGGCATTTCAGATATAGGTGTCGATAGGCATTTCAGATATAGGTGTCGATAGGCATTTCAGATATAGGTGTCGATAGGCATTTCAGATATAGGTGTCGATAGGCATTTCAGATATAGGTGTCGATAGGCATTTCAGATATAGGTGTCGATAGGCATTTCAGATATAGGTGTCGATAGGCATTTCAGATATAGTTGCCGATTGGCATTTTAAAAATAGGTGCCGATAGGCATTTCAGATATAGAAGCCGATAGGCATTTCAAATATAGGTGCCGATAGGCATTCCAGATATGGTTGCCGATAGGCATTTCAAATATAGGTGCTGATAGGCATTTCAGATGTAGTTTCCGATAGGCATTTCAAAAATAGGTGTCGTTAGGCATTTCAGATATAGGTGTCGATAGGCATTTCAGATATAGGTGTCGATAGGCATTTCAGATATAGGTGTCGATAGGCATTTCAGATATAGGTGTCGATAGGCATTTCAGATATAGGTGTCGATAGGCATTTCAGATATAGGTGTCGATAGGCATTTCAGATATAGGTGCCGATAGGCATTTCAGATATAGTTGCCGATTGGCATTTTAAAAATAGGTGCCGATAGGCATTTCAGATATAGAAGCCGATAGGCATTTCAAATATAGGTGCCGATAGGCATTCCAGATATGGTTGCCGATAGGCATTTCAAATATAGGTGCTGATAGGCATTTCAGATGTATAGTCCGATAGGCATTTCAAAAATAGGTGTCGATAGGCATTTCAGATATAGGCGTCGATAGGCATTTCAGATATAGGTGTCGATAGGCATTACAGATATAGGTGTCGATAGGCATTTCAGATATAGGTGTCAATAGGCATTTCAGATATAGGTGTCGACAGGCATTTCAGATATAGGTGTCGATAGGCATTTCAGATATAGGTGTCGATAGGCATTTCAGATATAGGTGTCGATAGGCATTTCAGATATAGGTGCCGATAGGCATTTCAGATATAGTTGCCGATTGGCATTTTAAAAATAGGTGCCGATAGGCATTTCAGATATAGAAGCCGATAGGCATTTCAAATATAGGTGCCGATAGGCATTCCAGATATGGTTGCCGATAGGCATTTCAAATATAGGTGCTGATAGGCATTTCAGATGTAGTTTCCGATAGGCATTTCAAAAATAGGTGTCGATAGGCATTTCAGATATAGGTGTCGATAGGCATTTCAGATATAGGTGTCGATAGGCATTTCAGATATAGGTGTCGATAGGCATTTCAGATATAGGTGTCGATATGCATTTCAGATATAGGTGTCGATAGGCATTTCAGATATAGGTGTCGATAGGCATTTCAGATATGGGTGTCGATAGGCATTTCAGATATAGGTGCCGATAGGCATTTCAGATATAGTTGCCGATTGGCATTTTAAAAATAGGTGCCGATAGGCATTTCAGATATAGAAGCCGATAGGCATTTCAAATATAGGTGCCGATAGGCATTCCAGATATGGTTGCCGATAGGCATTTCAAATATAGGTGCTGATAGGCATTTCAGATGTAGTTTCCGATAGGCATTTCAAAAATAGGTGTCGATAGGCATTTCAGATATAGGTGTCGATAGGCATTTCAGATATAGGTGTCGATAGGCATTTCAGATATAGGTGTCGATAGGCATTTCAGATATAGGTGTCGATAGGCATTTCAGATATAGGTGTCGATAGGCATTTCAGATATAGGTGTCGATATGCATTTCAGATATAGGTGTCGATAGGCATTTCAGATATAGGTGCCGATAGGCATTTCAGATATAGTTGCCGATTGGCATTTTAAAAATAGGTGCCGATAGGCATTTCAGATATAGAAGCCGATAGGCATTTCAAATATAGGTGCCGATAGGCATTCCAGATATGGTTGCCGATAGGCATTTCAAATATAGGTGCTGATAGGCATTTCAGATGTAGTTTCCGATAGGCATTTCAAAAATAGGTGTCGATAGGCATTTCAGATATAGGTGTCGATAGGCATTTCAGATATAGGTGTCGATAGGCATTTCAGATATAGGTGTCGATAGGCATTTCAGATATAGGTGTCGATAGGCATTTCAGATATATTTGTCGATAGGCATTTCAGATATAGGTGTCGATAGGCATTTCAGATATAGGTGTCGATAGGCATTTCAGATATAGGTGCCGATAGGCATTTCAGATATAGTTGCCGATTGGCATTTTAAAAATAGGTGCCGAAAGGCATTTCAGATATAGAAGCCGATAGGCATTTCAAATATAGGTGCCGATAGGCATTCCAGATATTGTTGCTGATAGGCATTTCAAATATAGGTGCTGATAGGCATTTCAGATGTAATTTCCGATAGGCATTTCAAAAATAGGTGTCGATAGGCATTTCAGATATAGGTTTCGATAGGCATTTCAGATATAGGTGTCGATAGGCATTTCAGATATAGGTGTCGATAGGCATTTCAGATATAGGCGTCGATAGGCATTTCAGATATAGGTGTCGATAGGCATTTCAGATATAGGTGTCGATAGGCATTTCAGATATAGGTGTCGATAGGCATTTCAGATATAGGTGTCAATAGGCATTTCAGATATAAGTGCCGATAGGCATTTCAGATATAGTTGCCGATTGGCATTTTAAAAATAGGTGCCGATAGGCATTTCAGATATAGTAGCCGATAGGCATTTCAAATATAGGTGCCGATAGGCATTCCAGATATGGTTGCCGATAGGCATTTCAAATATAGGTGCTGATAGGCATTTCAGATGTAGTTTCCGATAGGCATTTCAAAAATAGGTGTCGATAGGCATTTCAGATATAGGTGTCGATAGGCATTTCAGATATAGGTGTCGATAGGCATTTCAGATATAGGTGTCGATAGGCATTTCAGATATAGGTGTCGATAGGCATTTCAGATATAGGTGTCGATAGGCATTTCAGATATAGGTGTCGATAGGCATTTCAGATATAGGTGTCGATAGGCATTTCAGATATAGGTGCCGATAGGCATTTCAGATATAGTTGCCGATTGGCATTTTAAAAATAGGTGCCGATAGGCATTTCAGATATAGAAGCCGATAGGCATTTCCAATATATAGGTTCCGATAGGCATTCCAGATATGGTTGCCGATAGGCATTTCAAATATAGGTGCTGATAGGCATTTCAGATGTAGTTTCCGATAGGCATTTCAAAAATAGGTGTCGATAGGCATTTCAGATATAGGTGTCGATAGGCATTTCAGATATAAGTGTCGATAGGCATTTCAGATATAGGTGTCGATAGGCATTTCAGATATAGGTGTCGATAGGCATTTCAGATATAGGTGTCGATAGGCATTTCAGATATAGGTGTCGATAGGCATTTCAGATATAGGTGTCGATAGGCATTTCAGATATAGGTGTCGATAGGCATTTCAGATATAGGTGCCGATAGGCATTTCAGATATAGTTGCCGATTGGCATTTTAAAAATAGGTGCCGATAGGCATTTCAGATATAGAAGCCGATAGGCATTTCAAATATAGGTGCCGATAGGCATTCCAGATATGGTTGCCGATAGGCATTTCAAATATAGGTGCTGATAGGCATTTCAGATGTAGTTTCCGATAGGCATTTCAAAAATAGGTGTCGATAGGCATTTCAGATATAGGTGTCGATAGGCATTTCAGATATAGGTGTCGATAGGCATTTAAGATATAGGTGTCGATAGGCATTTCAGATATAGGTGTCGATAGGCATTTCAGATATAGGTGTCGATAGGCATTTCAGATATAGGTGCCGATAGGCATTTCAGATATAGATGCCGATTGGCATTTTAAAAATAGGTGCCGATAGGCATTTCAGATATAGAAGTCGATAGGCATTTCAAATATAGGTGCCGATAGGCATTCCAGATATGGTTGCCGATAGGCATTTCAAATATAGGTGTCGATAGGCATTTCAGATATAGGTGTCGATAGGCATTTCAGATATAGGTGTCGATAGGCATTTCAGATATAGGTGTCGATAGGCATTTCAGATATAGGTGTCGATAGGCATTTCAGATATAGGTGCCGATAGGCATTTCAGATATAGTTGCCGATTGGCATTTTAAAAATAGGTGCCGATAGGCATTTCAGATATAGAAGCCGATAGGCATTTCAAATATAGGTGCCGATAGGCATTCCAGATATGGTTGCCGATAGGCATTTCAAATATAGGTGCTGATAGGCATTTCAGATGTAGTTTCCGATAGGCATTTCAAAAATAGGTGTCGATAGGCATTTCAGATATAGGTGTCGATAGGCATTTCAGATATAGGTGTCGATAGGCATTTCAGATATAGGTGTCGATAGGCATTTTAGATATAGGTGTCGATAGGCATTTCAGATATAGGTGTCGATAGGCATTTCAGATATAGGTGCCGATAGGCATTTCAGATATAGTTGCCGATTGGCATTTTAAAAACAGGTGCCGATAGGCATTTCAGATATAGAAGCCGATAGGCATTTCAAATATAGGTGCCGATAGGCATTCCAGATATGGTTGCCGATAGGCATTTCAAATATGGGTGCTGATAGGCATTTTAGATGTAGTTTCCGATAGGCATTTCAGATATAGGTGTCGATAGGCATTTCAGATATAGGTGTCGATAGGCATTTCAGATATAGGTGTCGATAGGCATTTCAGATATAGGTGTCGATAGGCATTTCAGATATAGGTGTCGATAGGCATTTCAGATATAGGTGTCGATAGGCATTTCAGATATAGGTGTCGATAGGCATTTCAGATATAGGTGCCGATAGGCATTTCAGATATAGTTGCCGATTGGCATTTTAAAAATAGGTGCCGATAGGCATTTCAGATATAGAAGTCGATAGGCATTTCAAATATAGGTGCCGATAGGCATTCCAGATATGGTTGCCGATAGGCATTTCAAATATAGGTGCTGATAGGCATTTCAGATGTAGTTTCCGATAGGCATTTCAAAAATAGGTGTCGATAGGCATTTCAGATATAGGTGTCGATAGGCATTTCAGATATAGGTGTCGATAGGCATTTCAGATATAGGTGTCGATAGGCATTTCAGATATAGGTGTCGATAGGCATTTCAGATATAGGTGTCGATAGGCATTTCAGATATAGGTGTCGATAGGCATTTCAGATATAGGTGTCGATAGGCATTTCAGATATAGGTGCCGATAGGCATTTCAGATATAGGTGCCGATAGGCATTTCAGATATAGTTGCCGATTGGCGTTTTAAAAATAGGTGTCGATAGGCATTTCAGATATAGGTGCCGATAGGCATTTCAGATATAGTTGCCGATTGGCATTTTAAAAATAGGTGCCGATAGGCATTTCAGATATAGAAGCCGATAGGCATTTCAAATATAGGTGCCGATAGGCATTCCAGATATGGTTGCCGATAGGCATTTCAAATATAGGTGCTGATAGGCATTTCAGATGTAGTTTCCGATAGGCATTTCAAAAATAGGTGTCGATAGGCATTTCAGATATAGGTTCGATAGGCATTTCAGATATAGGTGTCGATAGGCATTTCAGATATAGGTGCCGATAGGCATTTCAGATATAGTTGCCGATTGGCATTTTAAAAATAGGTGCCGAAAGGCATTTCAGATATAGAAGCCGATAGGCATTTCAAATATAGGTGCCGATAGGCATTCCAGATATGGTTGCCGATAGGCATTTCAAATATAGGTGCTGATAGGCATTTCAGATGTAATTTTCGATAGGCATTTCAAAAATAGGTGTCGATAGGCATTTCAGATATAGGTTTCGATAGGCATTTCAGATATAGGTGTCGATAGGCATTTCAGATATAGGTGTCGATAGGCATTTTAGATATAGGTGTCGATAGGCATTTCAGATATAGGTGTCGATAGGCATTTCAGATATAGGTGTCGATAGGCATTTCAGATATAGGTGCCGATAGGCATTTCAGATATAGTTGCCGATTGGCATTTTAAAAATAGGTGCCGATAGGCATTTCAGATATAGAAGCCGATAGGCATTTTAAATATAGGTGCCGATAGGCATTCCAGATATGGTTGCCGATAGGCATTTCAAATATAGGTGCTGATAGGCATTTCAGATGTAGTTTCCGATAGGCATTTCAAAAATAGGTGTCGATAGGCATTTCAGATATAGGTGTCGATAGGCATTTCAGATATAGGTGTCGATAGGCATTTCAGATATAGGTGTCGATAGGCATTTCAGATATAGGTGTCGATAGGCATTTCAGATATAGGTGTCGATAGGCATTTCAGATATAGGTGCCGATAGGCATTTCAGATATAAATGCCGATTGGCATTTTAAAAATAGGTGCCGATAGGCATTTCAGATATAGAAGTCGATAGGCATTTCAAATATAGGTGCCGATAGGCATTCCAGATATGGTTGCCGATAGGCATTTCAAATATAGGTGCTGATAGGCATTTCAGATGTAGTTTCCGATAGGCATTTCAAAAATAGGTGTCGATAGGCATTTCAGATATAGGTGTCGATAGGCATTTCATATATAGGTGTCGATAGGCATTTCAGATATAGGTGTCGATAGGCATTTCAGATATAGGTGTCGATAGGCATTTCAGATATAGGTGTCGATAGGCATTTCAGATATAGGTGTCGATAGGCATTTCAGATATAGGTGTCGATAGGCATTTCAGATATAGGTGTCGATAGGCATTTCAGATATAGGTGTCGATAGGCAATTCAGATATAGGTGTCGATAGGCATTTCAGATATAGGTGCCGATAGGCATTTCAGATATAGTTGCCGATTGGCATTTTAAAAATAGGTGCCGATAGGCATTTCAGATATAGAAGCCGATAGGCATTTCAAATATAGGTGCCGATAGGCATTCCAGATATGGTTGCCGATAGGCATTTCAAATATAGGTGCTGATAGGCATTTCAGATGTAGTTTCCGATAGGCATTTCAAAAATAGGTGTCGATAGGCATTTCAGATATAGGTGTCGATAGGCATTTCAGATATAGGTGTCGATAGGCATTTCAGATATAGGTGTCGATAGGCATTTCAGATATAGGTGTCGATAGGCATTTCAGATATAGGTGTCGATAGGCATTTCAGATATATGTGTCGATAGGCATTTTAGATATAGGTGTCGATAGGCATTTCAGATATAGGTGTCGATAGGCATTTCAGATATAGGTGCCGAAAGGCATTTCAGATATAGTTGCCGATTGGCATTTTAAAAACAGGTGCCGATAGGCATTTCACATATAGAAGCCGATAGGCATTTCAAATATAGGTGCCGATAGGCATTCCAGATATGGTTGCCGATAGGCATTTCAAATATAGGTGCTGATAGGCATTTTAGATGTAGTTTCCGATAGGCATTTCAAAAATAGGTGTCGATAGGCATTTCAGATATAGGTGTCGATAGGCATTTCAGATATAGGTGTCGATAGGCATTTCAGATATAGGTGTCGATAGGCATTTCAGATATAGGTGTCGATAGGCATTTCAGATATAGGTGTCGATAGGCATTTCAGATATAGGTGCCGATAGGCATTTCAGATATAGTTGCCGATTGGCATTTTAAAAATAGGTGCCGATAGGCATTTTAGATATAGAAGTCGATAGGCATTTCAAATATAGGTGCCGATAGGCATTCCAGATATGGTTGCCGATAGGCATTTCAAATATAGGTGCTGATAGGCATTTCAGATGTAGTTTCCGATAGGCATTTCAAAAATAGGTGTCAATAGGCATTTCAGATATAGGTGTCGATAGGCATTTCAGATATAGGTGTCGATAGGCATTTCAGATATAGGTGTCGATAGGCATTTCAGATATAGGTGTCGATAGGCATTTCAGATATATTTGTCGATAGGCATTTCAGATATAGGTGTCGATAGGCATTTCAGATATAGGTGTCGATAGGCATTTCAGATATAGGTGCCGATAGGCATTTCAGATATAGTTGCCGATTGGCATTTTAAAAATAGGTGCCGAAAGGCATTTCAGATATAGAAGCCGATAGGCATTTCAAATATAGGTGCCGATAGGCATTCCAGATATGGTTGCCGATAGGCATTTCAAATATAGGTGCTGATAGGCATTTCAGATGTAATTTCCGATAGGCATTTCAAAAATAGGTGTCGATAGGCATTTCAGATATAGGTTTCGATAGGCATTTCAGATATAGGTGTCGATAGGCATTTCAGATATAGGTGTCGATAGGCATTTCAGATATAGGCGTCGATAGGCATTTCAGATAAAGATGGCGATAGGCATTTCAGATATAGTTGCCGATTGGCATTTTAAAAATAGGTGCCGATAGGCATTTCAGATATAGAAGCCGATAGGCATTTCAAATATAGGTGCCGATAGGCATTCCAGATATGGTTGCCGATAGGCATTTCAAATATAGGTGCTGATAGGCATTTCAGATGTAGTTTCCGATAGGCATTTCAAAAATAGGTGTCGATAGGCATTTCAGATATAGGTGTCGATAGGCATTTCAAATATAGGTGTCGATAGGCATTTCAGATATAGGTGTCGATAGGCATTTCAGATATAGGTGTCGATAGGCATTTCAGATATAGGTGTCGATAGGCATTTCAGATATAGGTGTCGATAGGCATTTCAGATATAGGTGTCGATAGGCATTTCAGATATGGTTGCCGATAGGCATTTCAAATATTGGGTCTGATAGGCATTTCAGATGTAGTTTCCGATAGGCATTTCAAAAATAGGTGTCGATAGGCATTTCAGATATAGGTGTCGATAGGCATTTCAGATATAGGTGTCGATAGGCATTTCAGATATAGGTGTCGATAGGCATTTCAGATATAGGTGTCGATAGGCATTTCAGATATAGGTGTCGATAGGCATTTCAGATATAGGTGTCGATAGGCATTTCAGATATAGGTGCCGATAGGCATTTTAGATATAGTTGCCGATTGGCATTTTAAAAATAGGTGCCGATAGGCATTTCAGATATAGAAGCCGATAGGCATTTCAAATATAGGTGCCGAGAGGCATTCCAGATATGGTTGCCGATAGGCATTTCAAATATAGGTGCTGATAGGCATTTCAGATGTAGTTTCCGATAGGCATTTCAAAAATAGGTGTCGATAGGCATTTCAGATATAGGTGTCGATAGGCATTTCAGATATAGGTGTCGATAGGCATTTCAGATATATGTGTCGATAGGCATTTCAGATATAGGTGTCGATAGGCATTTCAGATATAGGTGTCGATAGGCATTTCAGATAAAGGTGTCGATAGGCATTTCAGATATAGGTGTCGATAGGCATTTCAGATATAGGTGTCGATAGGCATTTCAGATATAGGTGCCGATAGGCATTTCAGATATATTTGCCGATTGGCATTTTAAAAATAGGTGCCGATAGGCATTTCAGATATAGAAGCCGATAGGCATTTCAAATATAGGTGCCGATAGGCATTCCAAATATGGTTGCCGATAGACATTTCAAATATAGGTGCTGATAGGCATTTCAGATGTAGTTTCCGATAGGCATTTCAAAAATATGTGTCGATAGGCATTTCAGATATAGGTGTCGATAGGCATTTCAGATATAGGTGTCGATAGGCATTTCAGATATAGGTGTCGATAGGCATTTCAGATATAGGTGTCGATAGGCATTTCAGATATAGGTGTCGATAGGCATTTCAGATATAGGTGTCGATAGGCATTTCAGATATAGTTGCCGATTGGCATTTTAAAAATAGGTGCCGATAGGCATTTCAGATATAGAAGCCGATAGGCATTTCAAATATAGGTGCCGACAGGCATTCCAGATATGGTTGCCGATAGGCATTTCAAATATAGGTGCTGATAGGCATTTCAGATGTAGTTTCCGATAGGCATTTCAAAAATAGGTGTCGATAGGCATTTCAGATATAGGTGTCGATAGGCATTTCAGATATAGGTGTCGATAGGCATTTCAGATATAGGTGTCGATAGGCATTTCAGATATAGGTGTCGATAGGCATTTCAGATATAGGTGTCGATAGGCATTTCAGATATAGGTGTCGATAGGCATTTTAGATATAGGTGTCGATAGGCATTTCAGATATAGGTGCCGATAGGCATTTCAGATATAGTTGCCGATTGGCATTTTAAAAATAGGTGCCGATAGGCATTTCAGATATAGAAGCCGATAGGCATTTCAAATATAGGTGCCGATAGGCATTCCAGATATGGTTGCCGATAGGCATTTCAAATATAGGTGCTGATAGGCATTTCAGATGTATAGTCCGATAGGCATTTCAAAAATAGGTGTCGATAGGCATTTCAGATATAGGCGTCGATAGGCATTTATGATATAGGTGTCGATAGGCATTACAGATATAGGTGTCGATAGGCATTTCAGATATAGGTGTCAATAGGCATTTCAGATATAGGTGTCGATAGGCATTTCAGATATAGGTGCCGATAGGCATTTCAGATATAGTTGCCGATTGGCATATTAAAAATAGGTGCCGATAGGCATATTAGATATAGAAGCCGATAGGCATTTCAAATATAGGTGCCGATAGGCATTCCAGATATGGTTGCCGATAGGCATTTCAAATATAGGTGCTGATAGGCATTTCAGATGTAGTTTCCGATAGGCATTTCAAAAATAGGTGTCGATAGGCATTTCAGATATAGGTGTCGATAGGCATTTCAGATATAGGTGTCGATAGGCATTTCAGATATAGGTGTCGGTAGGCATTTCAGATATAGGTGTCGATATGCATTTCAGATATAGGTGTCGATAGGCATTTCAGATATAGGTGTCGATAATCATTTCAGATATGGGTGTCGATAGGCATTTCAGATATAGGTGCCGATAGGCATTTCAGATATAGTTGCCGATTGGCATTTTAAAAATAGGTGCCGATAGGCATTTCAGATATAGAAGCCGATAGGCATTTCAAATATAGGTGCCGATAGGCATTCCAGATATGGTTGCCGATAGGCATTTCAAATATAGGTGCTGATAGGCATTTCAGATGTAGTTTCCGATAGGCATTTCAAAAATAGGTGTCGATAGGCATTTCAGATATAGGTTCGATAGGCATTTCAGATATAGGTGTCGATAGGCATTTCAGATATAGGTGCCGATAGCCATTTCAGATATAGTTGCCGATTGGCATTTTAAAAATAGGTGCCGAAAGGCATTTCAGATATAGAAGCCGATAGGCATTTCAAATATAGGTGCCGATAGGCATTCCAGATATGGTTGCCGATAGGCATTTCAAATATAGGTGCTGATAGGCATTTCAGATGTAATTTTCGATAGGCATTTCAAAAATAGGTGTCGATAGGCATTTCAGATATAGGTTTCGATAGGCATTTCAGATATAGGTGTCGATAGGCATTTCAGATATAGGTGTCGATAGGCATTTCAGATATAGGCGTCGATAGGCATTTCAGATATAGGTGTCGATAGGCATTTCAGATATAGGTGTCGATAGGCATTTCAGATATAGGTGTCGATAGGCATTTCAGATATAGGTGTCAATAGGCATTTCAGATATAGGTGCCGATAGGCATTTCAGATATACTTGCCGATTGGCATTTTAAAAATAGGTGCCGATAGGCATTTCAGATATAGTAGCCGATAGGCATTTCAAATATAGGTGCCGATAGGCATTCCAGATATGGTTGCCGATAGGCATTTCAAATATAGGTGCTGATAGGCATTTCAGATGTAGTTTCCGATAGGCATTTCAAAAATAGGTGTCGATAGGCATTTCAGATATAGGTGTCGATAGGCATTTCAGAAATAGGTGTCGATAGGCATTTCAGATATAGGTGTCGATAGGCATTTCAGATATAGGTGTCGATAGGCATTTCAGATATAGGTGTCGATAGGCATTTCAGATATAGGTGTCGATAGGCATTTCAGATATAGGTGTCGATAGGCATTTCAGATATAGGTGCCGATAGGCATTTCAGATATAGTTGCCGATTGGCATTTTAAAAATAGGTGCCGATAGGCATTTCAGATATAGAAGCCGATAGGCATTTCAAATATAGGTGCCGATAGGCATTCCAGATATGGTTGCCGATAGGCATTTCAAATATAGGTGCTGATAGGCATTTCAGATGTAGTTTCCGATAGGCATTTCAAAAATAGGTGTCGATAGGCATTTCAGATATAGGTGTCGATAGGCATTTCAGATATAGGTGTCGATAGGCATTTCAGATATAGGTGTCGATAGGCATTTCAGATATAGGTGTCGATAGGCATTTCAGATATAGGTGTCGATAGGCATTTCAGATATAGGTGTCGATAGGCATTTCAGATATAGGTGTCGATAGGCATTTCAGATATAGGTGTCGATAGGCATTTCAGATATAGGTGCCGATAGGCATTTCAGATATAGTTGCCGATTGGCATTTTAAAAATAGGTGCCGATAGGCATTTCAGATATAGAAGCCGATAGGCATTTCAAATATAGGTGCCGATAGGCATTCCAGATATGGTTGCCGATAGGCATTTCAAATATAGGTGCTGATAGGCATTTCAGATGTAGTTTCCGATAGGCATTTCAAAAATAGGTGTCGATAGGCATTTCAGATATAGGTGTCGATAGGCATTTCAGATATAGGTGTCGATAGGCATTTCAGATATAGGTGTCGATAGGCATTTCAGATATAGGTGTCGATAGGCATTTCAGATATAGGTGTCGATAGGCATTTCAGATATAGGTGCCGATAGGCATTTCAGATATAAAAGCCGATTGGCATTTTAAAAATAGGTGCCGATAGGCATTTCAGATATAGAAGTCGATAGGCATTTCAAATATAGGTGCCGATAGGCATTCCAGATATGGTTGCCGATAGGCATTTCAAATATAGGTGCTGATAGGCATTTCAGATGTAGTTTCCGATAGGCATTTCAAAAATAGGTGTCGATAGGCATTTCAGATATAGGTGTCGATAGGCATTTCAGATATAGGTGTCGATAGGCATTTCAGATATAGGTGTCGATAGGCATTTCAGATATAGGTGTCGATAGGCATTTCAGATATAGGTGTCGATAGGCATTTCAGATATAGGTGTCGATAGGCATTTCAGATATAGGTGTCGATAGGCATTTCAGATATAGGTGTCGATAGGCATTTCAGATATAGGTGTCGATAGGCATTTCAGATATAGGTGCCGATAGGCATTTCAGATATAGTTGCCGATTGGCATTTTAAAAATAGGTGCCGATAGGCATTTCAGATATAGAAGCCGATAGGCATTTCAAATATAGGTGCCGATAGGCATTCCAGATATGGTTGCCGATAGGCATTTCAAATATAGGTGCTGATAGGCATTTCAGATGTAGTTTCCGATAGGCATTTTAAAAATAGGTGTCGATAGGCATTTCAGATATAGGTGTCGATAGGCATTTCAGATATAGGTGTCGATAGGCATTTCAGATATAGGTGTCGATAGGCATTTCAGATATAGGTGTCGATAGGCATTTCAGATATATGTGTCGATAGGCATTTTAGATATAGGTGTCGATAGGCATTTCAGATATAGGTGTCGATAGGCATTTCAGATATAGGTGCCGAAAGGCATTTCAGATATAGTTGCCGATTGGCATTTTAAAAACAGGTGCCGATAGGCATTTCACATATAGAAGCCGATAGGCATTTCAAATATAGGTGCCGATAGGCATTCCAGATATGGTTGCCGATAGGCATTTCAAATATAGGTGCTGATAGGCATTTTAAATGTAGTTTCCGATAGGCATTTCAAAAATAGGTGTCGATAGGCATTTCAGATATAGGTGTCGATAGGCATTTCAGATATAGGTGTCGATAGGCATTTCAGATATAGGTGTCGATAGGCATTTCAGATATAGGTGTCGATAGGCATTTCAGATATAGGTGTCGATAGGCATTTCAGATATAGGTGCCGATAGGCATTTTAGATATAGTTGCCGATTGGCATTTTAAAAATAGGTGCCGATAGGCATTTCAGATATAGAAGTCGATAGGCATTTCAAATATAGGTGCCGATAGGCATTCCAGATATGGTTGCCGATAGGCATTTCAAATATAGGTGCTGATAGGCATTTCAGATGTAGTTTCCGATAGGCATTTCAAAAATAGGTGTCGATAGGCATTTCAGATATAGGTGTCGATAGGCATTTCAGATATAGGTGTCGATAGGCATTTCAGATATAGGTGTCGATAGGCATTTCAGATATAGGTGTCGATAGGCATTTCAGATATATTTGTCGATAGGCATTTCAGATATAGGTGTCGATAGGCATTTCAGATATAGGTGTCGATAGGCATTTCAGATATAGGTGCCGATAGGCATTTCAGATATAGTTGCCGATTGGCATTTTAAAAATAGGTGCCGAAAGGCATTTCAGATATAGAAGCCGATAGGCATTTCAAATATAGGTGCCGATAGGCATTCCAGATATGGTTGCCGATAGGCATTTCAAATATAGGTGCTGATAGGCATTTCAGATGTAATTTCCGATAGGCATTTCAAAAATAGGTGTCGATAGGCATTTCAGATATAGGTTTCGATAGGCATTTCAGATATAGGTGTCGATAGGCATTTCAGATATAGGTGTCGATAGGCATTTCAGATATAGGCGTCGATAGGCATTTCAGATATAGGTGTCGATAGGCATTTCAGATATAGGTGTCGATAGGCATTTCAGATATAGGTGTCAATAGGCATTTCAGATATAGGTGCCGATAGGCATTTCAAATATAGTTGCCGATTGGCATTTTAAAAATAGTGCCGATAGGCATTTCAGATATAGTAGCCGATAGGCATTTCAAATATAGGTGCCGATAGGCATTCCAGATATGGTTGCCGATAGGCATTTCAAATATAGGTGCTGATAGGCATTTCAGATGTAGTTTCCGATAGGCATTTCAAAAATAGGTGTCGATAGGCATTTCAGATATAGGTGTCGATAGGCATTTCAGATATAGGTGTCGATAGGCATTTCAGATATAGGTGTCGATAGGCATTTCAGATATAGGTGTCGATAGGCATTTCAGATATAGGTGTCGATAGGCATTTCAGATATAGGTGTCGATAGGCATTTCAGATATAGGTGTCGATAGGCATTTCAGATATAGGTGCCGATAGGCATTTCAGATATAGTTGCCGATTGGCATTTTAAAAATAGGTGCCGATAGGCATTTCAGATATAGAAGCCGATAGGCATTTCAAATATAGGTGCCGATAGGCATTCCAGATATGGTTGCCGACAGGCATTTCAAATATAGGTGCTGATAGGCATTTCAGATGTAGTTTCCGATAGGCATTTCAAAAATAGTTGTCGATAGGCATTTCAGATATAGGTGTCGATAGGCATTTCAGATATAGGTGTCGATAGGCATTTCAGATATAGGTGTCGATAGGCATTTCAGATATAGGTGTCGATAGGCATTTCAGATATAGGTGTCGATAGGCATTTCAGATATAGGTGTCGATAGGCATTTCAGATATAGGTGTCGATAGGCATTTCAGATATAGGTGTCGATAGGCATTTCAGATATAGGTGCCGATAGGCATTTCAGATATAGTTGCCGATTGGCATTTTAAAAATAGGTGCCGATAGGCATTTCAGATATAGAAGCCGATAGGCATTTCAAATATAGGTGCCGATAGGCATTCCAGATATGGTTGCCGATAGGCATTTCAAATATAGGTGCTGATAGGCATTTCAGATGTAGTTTCCGATAGGCATTTCAAAAATAGGTGTCGATAGGCATTTCAGATATAGGTGTCGATAGGCATTTCAGATATAGGTGTCGATAGGCATTTCAGATATAGGTGTCGATAGGCATTTCAGATATAGGTGTCGATAGGCATTTCAGATATAGGTGTCGATAGGCATTTCAGATATAGGTGTCGATAGGCATTTCAGATATAGGTGTCGATAGGCATTTCAGATATAGGTGTCGATAGGCATTTCAGATATAGGTGCCGATAGGCATTTCAGATATAGTTGCCGATTGGCATTTTAAAAATAGGTGCCGATAGGCATTTCAGATATAGAAGCCGATAGGCATTTCAAATATAGGTGCCGATAGGCATTCCAGATATATTTGCCGATAGGCATTTCAAATATAGGTGCTGATAGGCATTTCAGATGTAGTTTCCGATAGGCATTTCAAAAATAGGTGTCGATAGGCATTTCAGATATAGGTGTCGATAGGCATTTCAGATATAGGTGTCGATAGGCATTTCAGATATAGGTGTCGATAGGCATTTCAGATATAGGTGTCGATAGGCATTTCAGATATAGGTGTCGATAGGCATTTCAGATATAGGTGCCGATAGGCATTTCAGATATAAATGCCGATTGGCATTTTAAAAATAGGTGCCGATAGGCATTTCAGATATAGAAGTCGATAGGCATTTCAAATATAGGTGCCGATAGGCATTCCAGATATGGTTGCCGATAGGCATTTCAAATATAGGTGCTGATAGGCATTTCAGATGTAGTTTCCGATAGGCATTTCAAAAATAGGTGTCGATAGGCATTTCAGATATAGGTGTCGATAGGCATTTCAGATATAGGTGTCGATAGGCATTTCAGATATAGGTGTCGATAGGCATTTCAGATATAGGTGTCGATAGGCATTTCAGATATAGGTGTCGATAGGCATTTCAGATATAGGTGTCGATAGGCATTTCAGATATATGTGTCGATAGGCATTTTAGATATAGGTGTCGATAGGCATTTCAGATATAGGTGTCGATAGGCATTTCAGATATAGGTGCCGAAAGGCATTTCAGATATAGTTGCCGATTGGCATTTTAAAAACAGGTGCCGATAGGCATTTCACATATAGAAGCCGATAGGCATTTCAAATATAGGTGCCGATAGGCATTCCAGATATGGTTGCCGATAGGCATTTCAAATATAGGTGCTGATAGGCATTTTAGATGTAGTTTCCGATAGGCATTTCAAAAATAGGTGTCGATAGGCATTTCAGATATAGGTGTCGATAGGCATTTCAGATATAGGTGTCGATAGGCATTTCAGATATAGGTGTCGATAGGCATTTCAGATATAGGTGTCGATAGGCATTTCAGATATAGGTGTCGATAGGCATTTCAGATATAGGTGCCGATAGGCATTTCAGATATAGTTGCCGATTGGCATTTTAAAAATAGGTGCCGATAGGCATTTCAGATATAGAAGTCGATAGGCATTTCAAATATAGGTGCCGATAGGCATTCCAGATATGGTTGCCGATAGGCATTTCAAATATAGGTGTTGATAGGCATTTCAGATGTAGTTTCCGATAGGCATTTCAAAAATAGGTGTCGATAGGCATTTCAGATATAGGTGTCGATAGGCATTTCAGATATAGGTGTCGATAGGCAATTCAGATATAGGTGTCGATAGGCATTTCAGATATAGGTGTCGATAGGCATTTCAGATATATTTGTCGATAGGCATTTCAGATATAGGTGTCGATAGGCATTTCAGATATAGGTGTCGATAGGCATTTCAGATATAGGTGCCGATAGGCATTTCAGATATAGTTGCCGATTGGCATTTTAAAAATAGGTGCCGAAAGGCATTTCAGATATAGAAGCCGATAGGCATTTCAAATATAGGCGCCGATAGGCATTCCAGATATGGTTGCCGATAGGCATTTCAAATATAGGTGCTGATAGGCATTTCAGATGTAATTTCCGATAGGCATTTCAAAAATAGGTGTCGATAGGCATTTCAGATATAGGTTTCGATAGGCATTTCAGATATAGGTGTCGATAGGCATTTCAGATATAGGTGTCGATAGGCATTTCAGATATAGGCGTCGATAGGCATTTCAGATATAGGTGTCGATAGGCATTTCAGATATAGGTGTCGATAGGCATTTCAGATATAGGTGTCGATAGGCATTTCAGATATAGGTGTCAATAGGCATTTCAGATATAGGTGCCGATAGGCATTTCAAATATAGTTGCCGATTGGCATTTTAAAAATAGTGCCGATAGGCATTTCAGATATAGTAGCCGATAGGCATTTCAAATATAGGTGCCGATAGGCATTCCAGATATGGTTGCCGATAGGCATTTCAAATATAGGTGCTGATAGGCATTTCAGATGTAGTTTCCGATAGGCATTTCAAAAATAGGTGTCGATAGGCATTTCAGATATAGGTGTCGATAGGCATTTCAGATATAGGTGTCGATAGGCATTTCAGATATAGGTGTCGATAGGCATTTCAGATATAGGTGTCGATAGGCATTTCAGATATAGGTGTCGATAGGCATTTCAGATATAGGTGTCGATGGGCATTTCAGATATAGGTGTCGATAGGCATTTCAGATATAGGTGCCGATAGGCATTTCAGATATAGTTGCCGATTGGCATTTTAAAAATAGGTGCCGATAGGCATTTCAGATATAGAAGTCGATAGG
>JAVRKA010001054.1:0-29175 GCA_034508555.1 Venustoraphidia nigricollis | reverse complement strand
GAAATTCCTATCGCCACCTATATCTGAAATGCCTATCGACACCTATATCTGAAATGCCTATCCGACACCTATATCTGAAATGCCTATCGACACCTATATCTGAAAAGCCTATCGACACCTATATCTGAAATGGCTATCGACACCTATATCTGAAATGCCTATGCGACACCTATATCTGAAATGCCTATCGACACCTATATCTGAAATGCCTATCGACACTATTTTTGAAATGCCTATCGGAAACTACATCTGAAATGCCTATCAGCACCTATATTTGAAATGCCTATCGGCAACCATATCTGGAATGCCTATCGGAACCTATATTTGAAATGCCTATCGGCTTCTATATCTGAAATGCCTATCGGCACCTATTTTTAAAAATGCCAATCGGCAACTATATCTGAAATGCCTATCGGCACCTATATCTGAAATGCCTATCGACACCTATATCTGAAATGCCTATCGACACCTATATCTGAAATGCCTATCGACACCTATATCTGAAATGCCTATCGACACCTATTTTTGAAATGCCTATCGGAAACTACATCTGAAATGCCTATCCAGCACCTATATTTGAAATGCCTATCGGCAACCATATCTGGAAATGCCTATCGCACCTATATTTGAAATGCCTATCGGCTTCTATATCTGAAATGCCTATCGGCACCTATTTTAAATTGCCAATCGGCACTATATCTGAAATGCCTATCGGCACCTATATCTGAAATGCCTATCGACACCTATATCTGAAATGCCTATCGACACCTATATCTGAAATGCCTATCGACACCTATATCTGAAATGCCTATCGACACCTATATCTGAAATGCCTATCGACACCTATATCTGAAATGCCTATCGACACCTATATCTGAAATGCCTATCGACACCTATATCTGAAATGCCTATCGACACCTATTTTTGAAATGCCTATCGGAAACTACATCTGAAATGCCTATCAGCAACTATATTTGAAATGCCTATCGGCAACCATTTCTGGAATGCCTATCGGCACCTATATTTGAAATGCCTATCGGCTTCTATATCTGAAATGCCTATCGGCACCTATTTTTAAAATGCCAATCGGCAACTATATCTGAAATGCCTATCGGCACCTATATCTGAAATGCCTATCGACACCTATATCTGAAATGCCTATCGACACCTATATCTGAAATGCCTATCGACACCTATATCTGAAATGCCTATCGACACCTATATCTGAAATGCCTATCGACACCTATATCTGAAGTGCCTATCGACACCTATATCTGAAATGCCTATCGACACCTATATCTGAAATGCCTATCGACACCTATTTTTGAAATGCCTATCGGAAACTACATCTGAAATGCCTATCAGCACCTGTATTTGAAATGCCTATCGGCAACCATATCTGGAATGCCTATCGGCACCTATATTTGAAATGCCTATCGGCTTCTATATCTGAAATGCCTATCGGCACCTATTTTTAAAATGCCAATCGGCAACTATATCTGAAATGCCTATCGGCACCTATATCTGAAATGCCTATCGACACCTATATCTGAAATGCCTATCGACACCTATATCTGAAATGCCTATCGACACCTATATCTGAAATGCCTATCGACACCTATAACTGAAATGCCTATCGACACCTATATCTGAAATGCCTATCGACACCTATATCTGAAATGCCTATCGACACCTATATATGAAATGCCTATCGACACCTATATCTGAAATGCCTATCGACACCTATATCTGAAATGCCTATCGACACCTATATCTGAAATGCCTATCGACACCTATATCTGAAATGCCTATCGACACCTATTTTTGAAATGCCTATCGGAAACTACATCTGAAATGCCTATCAGCACCTATATTTGAAATGCCTATCGACACCTATATCTGAAATGCCTATCGACACCTATATCTGAAATGCCTATCGACACCTATATCTGAAATGCCTATCGACACCTATATCTGAAATGCCTATCGACACCTTTATCTGAAATGCCTTTCGACACCTATATCTGAAATGCCTATCGACACCTATATCTGAAATGCCTATCGACACCTATATCTGAAATGCCTATCGACACCTATTTTTGAAATGCCTATCGGAAACTACATCTGAAATGCCTATCAGCACCTATATTTGAAATGCCTATCGGCAACCATATCTGGAATGCCTATCGGCACCTATATTTGAAATGCCTATCGGCTTCTATATCTGAAATGCCTATCGGCACCTATTTTTAAAATGCCAATCGGCAACTATATCTGAAATGCCTATCGGCACCTATATCTGAAATGCCTATCGACACCTATATCTGAAATGCCTATCGACACCTATATCTGAAATGCCTATCGACACCTATATCTGAAATGCCTATCGACACCTATATCTGAAATGCCTATCGACACCTATATCTGAAATGCCTATCGACACCTATATCTGAAATGCCTATCGACACCTATTTTTGAAATGCCTACCGGAAACTACATCTGAAATGCCTATCAGCACCTATATTTGAAATGCCTATCAGCAACCATATCTGAATGCCTATCGGCACCTATATTTGAAATGCCTATCGGCTTCTATATCTGAAATGCCTATCGGCACCTATTTTTAAAATGCCAATCGGCAACTATATCTGAAATGCCTATCGGCACCTATATCTAAAATGCCTATCGACACCTATATCTGAAATGCCTATCGACACCTATATCTGAAATGCCTATCGACATCTATATCTGAAATGCCTATCGACACCTATATCTGAAATGCCTATCGACACCTATATCTGAAATGCCTATCGACACCTATATCTGAAATGCCTATCGACACCTATATCTGAAATGCCTATCGACACCTATATCTGAAATGCCTATCGACACCTGTATCTGAAATGCCTATCGACACCTATATCTGAAATGCCTATCGACACCTATATCTGAAATGCCTATCGACACCTATATCTGAAATGCCTATCGACACCTATATCTGAAATGCCTATCGACACATATTTTTGAAATGCCTATCGGAAACTACATTTGAAATGCCTATCAGCACCTATATTTGAAATGCCTATCGACACCTATATCTGAAATGCCTATCGACACCTATATCTGAAATGCCTATCGACACCTATATCTGAAATGCCTATCGACACCTATATCTGAAATGCCTATCGACACCTTTATCTGAAATGCCTATCGACACCTATATCTGAAATGCCTATCGACACCTATATCTGAAATGCCTATCGACACCTATATCTGAAATGCCTATCGACACCTATTTTTGAAATGCCTATCGGAAACTACATCTGAAATGCCTATCAGCACCTATATTTGAAATGCCTATCGGCAGCCATATCTGGAATGCCTATCGGCACCTATATTTGAAATGCCTATCGGCTTCTATATCTGAAATGCCTATCGGCACCTATTTTTAAAATGCCAATCGGCAACTATATCTGAAATGCCTATCGGCACCTATATCTGAAATGCCTATCGACACCTATATCTGAAATGCCTATCGACACCTATATCTGGAATGCCTATCGGCACCTATATTTGAAATGCCGATCGGCTTCTATATCTGAAATGCCTATCGGCACCTATTTTTAAAATGCCAATCGGCAACTATATCTGAAATGCTAATCGGCACCTATATCTGAAATGCCTATCGACACCTATATCTGAAATGCCTATCGACACCTATATCTGAAATGCCTATCGACACCTATATCTGAAATGCCTATCGACACCTATATCTGAAATGCCTATCGACACCTATATCTAAAATGCCTATCGACACTTATATCTGAAATGCCTATCGACACCTATATCTGAAATGCCTATCGACACCTATTTTTGAAATGCCTATCGGAAACTACATCTGAAATGCCTATCAGCACCTATATTTGAAATGCCTATCGGCAACCGTATCTGGAATGCCTATCGGCACCTATATTTGAAATGCCTATCGGCTTCTATATCTGAAATGCCTATCGGCACCTATTTTTAAAATGCCAATCGGCAACTATATCTGAAATGCCTATCGACACCTATATCTGAAATGCCTATCGACACCTATATCTGAAATGCCTATCGACACCTATATCTGAAATGCCTATCGACACCTATATCTGAAATGCCTATCGACACCTATATCTGAAATGCCTATCGACACCTTTATCTGAAATGCCTATCGACACCTATATCTGAAATGCCTATCGACACCTATATCTGAAATGCCTATCGACACCTATATCTGAAATGCCTATCGACACATATTTTTGAAATGCCTATCGGAAACTACATCTGAAATGCCTATCAGCACCTATATTTGAAATGCCTATCGGCAACCATATCAAGAATGCCTATCGGCACCTATATTTGAAATGCCTATCGTCTTCTATATCTGAAATGCCTATCGGCACCTATTTTTAAAATGCCAATCGGCAACTATATCTGAAATGCCTATCGGCACCTATATCTGAAATGCCAATCGACACCTATATCTGAAATGCCTATCGACACCTATATCTGGAATGCCTATCGACACCTAAATCTGAAATGCCTATCGACACCTATATCTGAAATGCCTATCGACACCTATATCTGAAATGCCTATCGACACCTATATCTGAAATGCCTATCGACACCTATATCTGAAATGCCTATCGACACCTATTTTTGAAATGCCTATCGGAAACTACATCTGAAATGCCTATCAGCACCTATATTTGAAATGCCTATCGGCAACCATATCTGGAATGCCTATCAGTACCTATATTTGAAATGCCTATCGGCTTCTATATCTGAAATGCCTATCGGCACCTATTTTTAAAATGCCAATCGGCAACTATATCTGAAATGCCTATCGGCACCTATATCTGAAATGCCTATCGACACCTATATCTGAAATGCCTATCGACACCTATATCTGAAATGCCTATCGACACCTATATCTGAAATGCCTATCGACACCTATATCTGAAATGCCTATCGACACCTATATCTGAAATGCCTATCGACACCTATATCTGAAATGCCTATCGACACCTATATCTGAAATGCCTATCGACACCTATTTTTGAAATGCCTATCGGAAACTACATCTGAAATGCCTATCAGCACCTATATTTGAAATGCCTATCGGCAACCATATCTGGAATGCCTATCGGCACCTATATTTGAAATGCCTATCGGCTTCTATATCTGAAATGCCTATCGGCACCTATTTTTAAAATGCCAATCGGCAACTATATCTGAAATGCCTATCGGCACCTATATCTGAAATGCTATCGACACCTATATCTGAAATGCCTATCGACACCTATATCTGAAATGCCTATCGACACCTATATCTGAAATGCCTATCGACACCTATATCTGAAATGCCTATCGACACCTATATCTGAAATGCCTATCGACACCTATATCTGAAATGCCTATCGACACCTATATCTGAAATGCCTATCGACACCTATTTTTGAAATGCCTATCGAAACTACATCTGAAATGCCTATCAGCAACTATATTTGAAATGCCTATCGGCAACCATTTCTGGAATGCCTATCGGCACCTATATTTGAAATGCCTATCGGCTTCTATATCTGAAATGCCTATCGGCACCTATTTTTAAAATGCCAATCGGCAACTATATCTGAAATGCCTATCGGCACCTATATCTGAAATGCCTATTGACACCTATATCTGAAATGCCTATCGACACCTATATCTGAAATGCCTATCGACACCTATATCTGAAATGCCTATCGACACCTATATCTGAAATGCCTATCGACACCTATATCTGAAGTGCCTATCGACACCTATATCTGAAATGCCTATCGACACCTATATCTGAAATGCCTATCGACACCTATTTTTGAAATGCCTATCGGAAACTACATCTGAAATGCCTATCAGCACCTGTATTTGAAATGCCTATCGGCAACCATATCTGGAATGCCTATCGGCACCTATATTTGAAATGCCTATCGGCTTCTATATCTGAAATGCCTATCGGCACCTATTTTTAAAATGCCAATCGGCAACTATATCTGAAATGCCTATCGGCACCTATATCTGAAATGCCTATCGACACCTATATCTGAAATGCCTATCGACACCTATATCTGAAATGCCTATCGACACCTATATCTGAAATGCCTATCGACACCTATAACTGAAATGCCTATCGACACCTATATCTGAAATGCCTATCGACACCTATATCTGAAATGCCTATCGACACCTATATATGAAATGCCTATCGACACCTATATCTGAAATGCCTATCGACACCTATATCTGAAATGCCTATCGACACCTATATCTGAAATGCCTATCGACACCTATATCTGAAATGCCTATCGACACCTATTTTTGAAATGCCTATCGGAAACTACATCTGAAATGCCTATCAGCACCTATATTTGAAATGCCTATCGACACCTATATCTGAAATGCCTATCGACACCTATATCTGAAATGCCTATCGACACCTATATCTGAAATGCCTATCGACACCTATATCTGAAATGCCTATCGACACCTTTATCTGAAATGCCTTTCGACACCTATATCTGAAATGCCTATCGACAACCTATATCTGAAATGCCTATCGACACCTATATCTGAAATGCCTATCGACACCTATTTTGAAATGCCTATCGGAAACTACATCTGAAATGCCTATCAGCACCTATATTTGAAATGCCTATCGGCAACCATATCTGGAATGCCTATCGGCACCTATATTTGAAATGCCTATCGGCTTCTATATCTGAAATGCCTATCGGCACCTATTTTTAAAATGCCAATCGGCAACTATATCTGAAATGCCTATCGGCACCTATATCTGAAATGCCTATCGACACCTATATCTGAAATGCCTATCGACACCTATATCTGAAATGCCTATCGACACCTATATCTGAAATGCCTATCGACACCTATATCTGAAATGCCTATCGACACCTATATCTGAAATGCCTATCGACACCTATATCTGAAATGCCTATCGACACCTATTTTTGAAATGCCTACCGGAAACTACATCTGAAATGCCTATCAGCACCTATATTTGAAATGCCTATCAGCAACCATATCTGGAATGCCTATCGGCACCTATATTTGAAATGCCTATCGGCTTCTATATCTGAAATGCCTATCGGCACCTATTTTTAAAATGCCAATCGGCAACTATATCTGAAATGCCTATCGGCACCTATATCTAAAATGCCTATCGACACCTATATCTGAAATGCCTATCGACACCTATATCTGAAATGCCTATCGACATCTATATCTGAAATGCCTATCGACACCTATATCTGAAATGCCTATCGACACCTATATCTGAAATGCCTATCGACACCTATATCTGAAATGCCTATCGACACCTATATCTGAAATGCCTATCGACACCTATATCTGAAATGCCTATCGACACCTGTATCTGAAATGCCTATCGACACCTATATCTGAAATGCCTATCGACACCTATATCTGAAATGCCTATCGACACCTATATCTGAAATGCCTATCGACACCTATATCTGAAATGCCTATCGACACATATTTTTGAAATGCCTATCGGAAACTACATTTGAAATGCCTATCAGCACCTATATTTGAAATGCCTATCGACACCTATATCTGAAATGCCTATCGACACCTATATCTGAAATGCCTATCGACACCTATATCTGAAATGCCTATCGACACCTATATCTGAAATGCCTATCGACACCTTTATCTGAAATGCCTATCGACACCTATATCTGAAATGCCTATCGACACCTATATCTGAAATGCCTATCGACACCTATATCTGAAATGCCTATCGACACCTATTTTTGAAATGCCTATCGGAAACTACATCTGAAATGCCTATCAGCACCTATATTTGAAATGCCTATCGGCAGCCATATCTGGAATGCCTATCGGCACCTATATTTGAAATGCCTATCGGCTTCTATATCTGAAATGCCTATCGGCACCTATTTTTAAAATGCCAATCGGCAACTATATCTGAAATGCCTATCGGCACCTATATCTGAAATGCCTATCGACACCTATATCTGAAATGCCTATCGACACCTATATCTGGAATGCCTATCGGCACCTATATTTGAAATGCCGATCGGCTTCTATATCTGAAATGCCTATCGGCACCTATTTTTAAAATGCCAATCGGCAACTATATCTGAAATGCTAATCGGCACCTATATCTGAAATGCCTATCGACACCTATATCTGAAATGCCTATCGACACCTATATCTGAAATGCCTATCGACACCTATATCTGAAATGCCTATCGACACCTATATCTGAAATGCCTATCGACACCTATATCTAAAATGCCTATCGACACTTATATCTGAAATGCCTATCGACACCTATATCTGAAATGCCTATCGACACCTATTTTTGAAATGCCTATCGGAAACTACATCTGAAATGCCTATCAGCACCTATATTTGAAATGCCTATCGGCAACCGTATCTGGAATGCCTATCGGCACCTATATTTGAAATGCCTATCGGCTTCTATATCTGAAATGCCTATCGGCACCTATTTTTAAAATGCCAATCGGCAACTATATCTGAAATGCCTATCGACACCTATATCTGAAATGCCTATCGACACCTATATCTGAAATGCCTATCGACACCTATATCTGAAATGCCTATCGACACCTATATCTGAAATGCCTATCGACACCTATATCTGAAATGCCTATCGACACCTTTATCTGAAATGCCTATCGACACCTATATCTGAAATGCCTATCGACACCTATATCTGAAATGCCTATCGACACCTATATCTGAAATGCCTATCGACACCTATTTTTGAAATGCCTATCGGAAACTACATCTGAAATGCCTATCAGCACCTATATTTGAAATGCCTATCGGCAACCATATCAAGAATGCCTATCGGCACCTATATTTGAAATGCCTATCGTCTTCTATATCTGAAATGCCTATCGGCACCTATTTTTAAAATGCCAATCGGCAACTATATCTGAAATGCCTATCGGCACCTATATCTGAAATGCCAATCGACACCTATATCTGAAATGCCTATCGACACCTATATCTGGAATGCCTATCGACACCTAAATCTGAAATGCCTATCGACACCTATATCTGAAATGCCTATCGACACCTATATCTGAAATGCCTATCGACACCTATATCTGAAATGCCTATCGACACCTATATCTGAAATGCCTATCGACACCTATTTTTGAAATGCCTATCGGAAACTACATCTGAAATGCCTATCAGCACCTATATTTGAAATGCCTATCGGCAACCATATCTGGAATGCCTATCGGTACCTATATTTGAAATGCCTATCGGCTTCTATATCTGAAATGCCTATCGGCACCTATTTTTAAAATGCCAATCGGCAACTATATCTGAAATGCCTATCGGCACCTATATCTGAAATGCCTATCGACACCTATATCTGAAATGCCTATCGACACCTATATCTGAAATGCCTATCGACACCTATATCTGAAATGCCTATCGACACCTATATCTGAAATGCCTATCGACACCTATATCTGAAATGCCTATCGACACCTATATCTGAAATGCCTATCGACACCTATATCTGAAATGCCTATCGACACCTATTTTTGAAATGCCTATCGGAAACTACATCTGAAATGCCTATCAGCACCTATATTTGAAATGCCTATCGGCAACCATATCTGGAATGCCTATCGGCACCTATATTTGAAATGCCTATCGGCTTCTATATCTGAAATGCCTATCGGCACCTATTTTTAAAATGCCAATCGGCAACTATATCTGAAATGCCTATCGGCACCTATATCTGAAATGCCTATCGACACCTATATCTGAAATGCCTATCGACACCTATATCTGAAATGCCTATCGACACCTATATCTGAAATGCCTATCGACACCTATATCTGAAATGCCTATCGACACCTATATCTGAAATGCCTATCGACACCTATATCTGAAATGCCTATCGACACCTATATCTGAAATGCCTATCGACACCTATTTTTGAAATGCCTATCGGAAACTACATCTGAAATGCCTATCAGCACCTATATTTGAAATGCCTATCGGCAACCATATCTGGAATGCCTATCGGCACCTATATTTGAAATGCCTATCGGCTTCTATATCTGAAATGCCTATCGGCACCTATTTTTAAAATGCCAATCGGCAACTATATCTGAAATGCCTATCGGCAACTATATCTGAAATGCCTATCGACACCTATATCTGAAATGCCTATCGACACCTATATCTGAAATGCCTATCGACACCTATATCTGAAATGCCTATCGACACCTATATCTGAAATGCCTATCGACACCTTTATCTGAAATGCCTATCGACACCTATATCTGAAATGCCTATCGACACCTATATCTGAAATGCCTATCGACACCTATATCTGAAATGCCTATCGACACCTATTTTTGAAATGCCTATCGGAAACTACATCTGAAATGCCTATCAGCACCTATATTTGAAATGCCTATCGGCAACCATATCTGGAATGCCTATCGGCACCTATATTTGAAATGCCTATCGGCTTCTATATCTGAAATGCCTATCGGCACCTATTTTTAAAATGCCAATCGGCAACTATATCTGAAATGCCTATCGGCACCTATATCTGAAATGCCTATCGACACCTATATCTGAAATGCCTATCGACACCTATATCTGAAACGCCTATCGACACCTATATCTGAAATGCCTATCGACACCTATATCTGAAATGCCTATCGACACCTATATCTGAAATGCCTATCGACACCTATATCTGAAATGCCTATCGACACCCATATCTGAAATGCCTATCGACACCTATTTTTGAAATGCCTATCGGAAACTACATCTGAAATGCCTATCAGCACCTATATTTGAAATGCCTATCGGCAACCATATCTGGAATGCCTATCGGCACCTATATTTGAAATACCTATCGGCTTCTATATCTGAAATGCCTATCGGCACCTATTTTTAAAATGCCAATCGGAAACTATATCTGAAATGCCTATCGGCACCTATATCTGAAATGCCTATCGACACCTATATCTGAAATGCCTATCGACACCTATATCTGAAATGCCTGTCGACACCTATATCTGAAATGCCTATCGACACCTATATCTGAAATGCCTATCGACACCTATTTTTGAAATGCCTATCGGAAACTACATCTGAAATGCCTATCAGCACTTATATTTAAAATGCCTATCGGCTTCTATATCTGAAATGCCTATCGGCACCTATTTTTAAAATGCCAATCGGCAACTATATCTGAAATGCCTATCGGCACCTATATCTAAAATGCCTATAGACAACTATATCTGAAATGCCTATCGACACCTATATCTGAAATGCCTATCGACACCTATATCTGAAATGCCTATCGACACCTATATCTGAAATGCCTATCGACACCTATATCTGAAATGCCTATCGACACCTATATCTGAAATGCCTATCGACACCTATTTTTGAAATGCCTATCGGAAACTACATCTGAAATGCCTATCAGCACCTATATTTGAAATGCCTATCGGCAACCATATCTGGAATGCCTATCGGCACCTATATTTGAAATGCCTATCGGCTTCTATATCTGAAATGCCTATCGGCACCTATTTTTAAAATGCCAATCGGCAACTATATCTGAAATGCCTATCGGCACCTATATCTGAAATGCCTATCTACACCTATATCTGAAATGCCTATCGACACCTATATCTGAAATGCCTATCGACACCTATATCTGAAATGCCTATCGACACCTATATCTGAAATGCCTATCGACACCTATATCTGAAATGCCTATCGACACCTATATCTGAAATGCCTATCGACACCTATATCTGAAATGCCTATCGACACCTATTTTTGAAATGCCTATCGGAAACTACATATGAAATGCCTATCAGCACCTATATTTGAAATGCCTATCGGCAACCATATCTGGAATGCCTATCGGCACCTATATTTGAAATGCCTATCGGCTTCTATATCTGAAATGCCTATCGGCAACTATTTTTAAAATGCCAATCGGCACCTATTTTTAAAATGCCAATCGGCAACTATATCTGAAATGCCTATCGGCACCTATATCTGAAATGCCTATTGACACCTATATCTGAAACGCCTATCGACACCTATATCTGAAATGCCTATCGACACCTATATCTGAAATGCCTATCGACACCTATATCGGAAATGCCTATCGACACCTATATCTGAAAAGCCTATCGACACCTATATCTGAAATGCCTATCGACACCTATATCTGAAATGCCTATCGACACCTATTTTTGAAATGCCTATCGGAAACTACATCTGAAATGCCTATCAGCACCTATATTTGAAATGCCTATCGGCAACCATATCTGGAATGCCTATAGGCACCTATATTTGAAATGCCTATCGGCTTCTATATCTGAAATGCCTATCGACACCTATATCTGAAATGCCTATCGACACCTATATCTGAAATGCCTATCGACACCTATATCTGAAATGCCTATCGACACCTACATCTGAAATGCCTATCGACACCTATATCTGAAATGCCTATCGACACCTATATCTGAAATGCCTATCGACACCTATATCTGAAATGCCTATCGACACCTATATCTGAAATGCCTATCGACACCTATTTTTGAAATGCCTATCGGAAACTACATCTGAAATGCCTATCAGCACCTATATTTGAAATGCCTATCGGCAACCATATCTGGAATGCCTATCGGCACCTATATTTGAAATGCCTATCGGCTTCTATATCTGAAATGCCTATCGGCACCTATTTTTAAAATGCCAATCGGCAACTATATCTGAAATGCCTATCGGCACCTATATCTGAAATGCCTATCGACACCTATATCTGAAATGCCTATCGACACCTATATCTGAAATGCCTATCGACACCTATATCTGAAATGGCTATCGACACCTATATCTGAAATGCCTATCGACACCTATATCTGAAATGCCTATCGACACCTATATCTGAAATGCCTATCGACACCTATATCTGAAATGCCTATCGACACCTATTTTTGAAATGCCTATCGGAAACTACATCTGAAATGCCTATCAGCACCTATATTTGAAATGCCTATCGGCAACCATATCTGAAATGCCTATCGGCACCTATATTTGAAATGCCTATCGGCTTCTATATCTGAAATGCCTATCGGCACCTATTTTTAAAATGCCAATCGGCAACTATATCTGAAATGCCTATCGGCACCTATATCTGAAATGCCTATCGACACCTATATCTGATATGCCTATCGACACCTATATCTGAAATGCCTATCGACACCTATATCTGAAATGCCTATCGACACCTATATCTGAAATGCCTGTCGACACCTATATCTGAAATGCCTATCGACACCTATATCTGAAATGCCTATCGACACCTATATCTGAAATGCCTATCGACACCTATATCTGAAATGCCTATCGACACCTATTTTTGAAATGCCTATCGGAAACTACATCTGAAATGCCTATCAGCACCTATATTTGAAATGCCTATCGACACCTATATCTGAAATGCCTATCGAAACCTATATCTGAAATGCCTATCGACACCTATATCTGAAATGCCTATCGACACCTATATCTGAAATGCCTATCGACACCTATATCTGAAATGCCTATCGACACCTATTTTTGAAATGCCTATCGGAAACTACATCTGAAATGCCTATCAGCACCTATATTTGAAATGCCTATCGGCAACCATATCTGGAATGCCTATCGGCACCTATATTTGAAATGCCTATCGGCTTCTATATCTGAAATGCCTATCGGCACCTATTTTTAAAATGCCAATCGGCAACTATATCTGAAATGCCTATCGGCACATATATCTGAAATGCCTATCGACACCTATATCTGAAATGCCTATCGACACCTATATCTGAAATGCCTATCGACACCTATATCTGAAATGCCTATCGACACCTATATCTCAAATGCCTATCTACACCTATATCTGAAATGCCTATCGACACCTATATCTGAAATGCCTATCGACGCCTATATCTGAAATGCCTATCGACACCTATTTTTGAAATGCCTATCGGAAACTACATCTGAAATGCCTATCAGCACCTATATTTGAAATGCCTATCGGCAACCATATCTGGAATGCCTATCGGCACCTATATTTGAAATGCCTATCGGCTTCTATATCTGAAATGCCTATCGGCACCTATTTTTAAACTGCCAATCGGCAACTATATCTGAAATGCCTATCGGCACCTATATCTGAAATGCCTATCGACACCTATATCTGAAATGCCTATCGATACCTATATCTGAAATGCCTATCGACACCTATATCTGAAATGCCTATCGACACCTATATCTGATTTGCCTATCGACACCTATATCTGAAATGCCTATCGACACCTATATCTGAAATGCCTATCGACACCTATATCTGAAATGCCTATCGACACCTATTTTTGAAATGCCTATCGGAAACTACATCTGAAATGCCTATCAGCACCTATATTTGAAATGCCTATCGGCAACCATATCTGAAATGCCTATCGGCACCTATATTTGAAATGCCTATCGGCTTCTATATCTGAAATGCCTATCGGCACTTATTTTTAAAATGCCAATCGGCAACTATATCTGAAATGCCTTTCGGCACCTATATCTGAAATGCCTATCGACACCTATATCTGAAATGCCTATCGACACCTATATCTGAAATGCCTATCGACACCTATATCTGAAATGCCTATCGACTCCTATATCTGAAATGCCTATCGACACCTATATCTGAAATGCCTATCGACACCTATATCTGAAATGCCTATCGACACCTATATCTGAAATGCCTATCGACACCTATTTTTGAAATGCCTATCGGAAACTACATCTGAAATGCCTATCAGCACCTATATTTGAAATGCCTATCGGCAACCATATCTGGAATGCCTATCGGCACCTATATTTGAAATGCCTATCGGCTTCTATATCTGAAATGCCTATCGGCACCTATTTTTAAAATGCCAATCGGCAACTATATCTGAAATGCCTATCGGCACCTATATCTGAAATGCCTATCGACACCTATATCTGAAATGCCTATCGACACCTATATCTGAAATGCCTATCGACACCTATATCTGAAATGCCTATCGACACCTATATCTGAAATGCCTATCGACACCTATATCTGAAATGCCTATCGACACCTATATCTAAAATGCCTATCGACACCTATATCTGAAATGCCTATCGACACCTATTTTTGAAATGCCTATCGGAAACTACATCAGAAATGCCTATCAGCACCATATTTGAAATGCCTATCGGCAACCATATCTGGAATGCCTATCGGCACCTATATTTGAAATGCCTATCGGCTTCTATATCTGAAATGCCTATCGGCACCTATTTTTAAAATGCCAATCGGCAACTATATCTTAAATGCCTATCGGCACCTATATCTGAAATGCCTATCGACACCTATATCTGAAATGCCTATCGACACCTATATCTGAAATGCCTATCGACACCTATATCTGAAATGCCTATCGACACCTATATCTGAAATGCCTATCGACACCTATATCTGAAATGCCTATCGACACCTATATCTGAAATGCCTATCGACACCTATATCTGAAATGCCTATCGACACCTATATCTGAAATGCCTATCAACACCTATTTTTGAAATGCCTATCGGAAACTACATCTGAAATGCCTATCAGCACCTATATTTGAAATGCCTATCGGCAACCATATCTAGAATGCCTATCGACACCTATATTTGAAATGCCTATCGGCTTCTATATCTGAAATGCCTATCGGCACCTATTTTTAAAATGCCAATCGGCAACTATATCTGAAATGCCTATCGGCACCTATATCTGAAATGCCTATCGACACCTATATCTGAAATGCCTATCGACACCTATATCTGAAATGCCTATCGACACCTATATCTGAAATGCCAATCGACACCTATATCTGAAATGCCTATCGACACCTATATCTGAAATGCCTATCGACACCTATATCTGAAATGCCTATCGACACCTATATCTGAAATGCCTATCAACACCTATTTTTGAAATGCCTATCGGAAACTACATCTGAAATGCCTATCAGCACCTATATTTGAAATGCCTATCGGCAACCATATCTGGAATGCCTATCGGCACCTATATTTGAAATGCCTATCGGCTTCTATATCTAAAATGCCTATCGGCACTTATTTTTAAAATGCCAATCGGCAACTATATCTGAAATGCCTATCGGCACTTATATCTGAAATGCCTATCGACACCTATATCTGAAATGCCTATCGACACCTATATCTGAAATGCCTATCGACACCTATATCTGAAATGCCTATCGAATCCTATATCTGAAATGCCTATCGACACCTATATCTGAAATGCCTATCGACACCAATTTTTGAAATGCCTATCGGAAACTACATCTGAAATGCCTATCAGCACCTATATTTGAAATGCCTATCGGCAACCATATCTGGAATGCCTATCGGCACCTATATTTGTAATGCCTATCGGCTTCTATATCTGAAATGCCTATCGGCACCTATTTTTAAAATGCCAATCGGCAACTATATCTGAAATGCCTATCGGCACCTATATCTGAAATGCCTATCGACACCTATATCTGAAATGCCTATCGACACCTATATCTGAAATGCCTATCGACACCTATATCTGAAATGCCCATAGACACCTATATCTGAAATGCCTATCGACACCTATATCTGAAATGCCTATCGACACCTATATCTGAAATGCCTATCGACACCTATTTTTGAAATGCCTATCGGAAACTACATCTGAAGTGCCTATCAGCACCTATATTTGAAATGCCTATCGGCAACCATATCTGGAATGCCTATCGGCACCTATATTTGAAATGCCTATCGGCTTCTATATCTGAAATGCCTATCGGCACCTATTTTTAAAATGCCAATCGGCAACTATATCTGAAATGCCTATCGGCACCTATATCTGAAATGCCTATCGACACCTATATCTGAAATGCCTATCGACACCTATATCTGAAATGCCTATCGACACCTATATCTGAAATGCCTATCGACACCTATATCTGAAATGCCTATCGACACCTATATCTGAAATGCCTATCGACACCTATATCTGAAATGCCTATCGACACCTATTTTTGAAATGCCTATCGGAAACTACATCTGAATTGCCTATCAGCACCTATATTTGAAATGCCTATCGGCAACCATATCTGGAATGCCTCTCGGCACCTATATTTGAAATGCCTATCGGCTTCTATATCTGAAATGCCTATCGGCACCTATTTTTAAAATGCCAATCAGCAACTATATCTGAAATGCCAATCGGCACCTATATCTGAAATGCCTATCGACACCTATATCTGAAATGCCTATCGACACCTATATCTGAAATGCCTATCGACACCTATATCTGAAATGCCTATCGACACCTATATCTGAAATGCCTATCGACACCTATATCTGAAATGCCTATCGACACCTATATCTGAAATGCCTATCGACACTTATATCTGAAATGCCTATCGACACCTATTTTTGAAATGCCTATCGGAAACTACATCTGAAATGCCTATCAGCACCTATATTTGAAATGCCTATCGGCAACCATATCTGGAATGCCTATCGGCACCTATATTTGAAATGCCTATCGGCTTCTATATCTGAAATGCCTATCGGCACCTATTTTTAAAATGCCAATCGGCAACTATATCTGAAATGCCTATCGGCACCTATATCTGAAATGCCTATCGACACCTATATCTGAAATGCCTATCGACACCTATATCTGAAATGCCTATCGACACCTATATCTGAAATGCCTATCGACACCTATATCTGAAATGCCTATCGACACCTATATCTGAAATGCCTATCGACACCTATATCTGAAATGCCTATCGACACCTATATCTGAAATGCCTATCGACACCTATATCTGAAATGCCTATCGACACCTATTTTTGAAATGCCTATCGGAAACTACATCTGAAATGCCTATCAGCACCTATATTTGAAATGCCTATCGGCAACCATATCTGGAATGCCTATCGGCACCTATATTTGAAATGCCTATCGGCTTCTATATCTGAAATGCCTATCGGCACCTATTTTTAAAATGCCAATCGGCAACTATATCTGAAATGCCTATCGGCACCTATATCTGAAATGCCTATCGACACCTATATCTGAAATGCCTATCGACACCTATATCTGAAATGCCTATCGACACCTATATCTGAAATGCCTATCGACACCTATATCTGAAATGCCTATCGACACCTATATCTGAAATGCCTATCGACACCTATATCTGAAATGCCTATAGACACCTATATCTGAAATGCCTATCGACACCTATTTTTGAAATGCCTATCGGAAACTACAGCTGAAATTCCTATCAGCACCTATATTTGAAATGCCTATCGGCAACCATATCTGGAATGCCTATCGGCACCTATATTTGAAATGCCTATCGGCTTCTATATCTGAAATGCCTATCGACACCTATTTTTAAAATGCCAATCGGCAACTATATCTGAAATGCCTATCGGCACCTATATCTGAAATGCCTATCGACACCTATATCTGAAATGCCTATCGACACCTATATCTGAAATGCCTATCGACACCTATATCTGAAATGCCTATCGACACCTATATCTGAACTGCCTATCGACACCTATATCTGAAATGCCTATCGACACCTATATCTGAAATGCCTATCGACACCTATTTTTGAAATGCCTATCGGAAACTACATCTGAAATGCCTATCAGCACCTATATTTGAAATGCCTATCGGCAACCATATCTGGAATGCCTATCGGCACCTATATTTGAAATGCCTATCGGCTTCTATATCTGAAATGCCTATCGGCACCTATTTTTAAAATGCCAATCGGCAACTATATCTGAAATGCCTATCGGCACCTATATCTGAAATGCCTATCGACACCTATATCTGAAATGCCTATCGACACCTATATCTGAACTGCCTATCGACACCTATATCTGAAATGCCTATCGACACCTATATCTGAAATGCCTATCGACACCTATATCTGAAATGCCTATCGACACCTATATCTGAAATGCCTATCGACACCTATATCTGAAATGCCTATCGACACCTATTTTTGAAATGCCTATCGGAAACTACATCTGAAATGCCTATCAGCACCTATATTTGAAATGCCTATCGGCAACCATATCTGGAATGCCTATCGGCACCTATATTTGAAATGCCTATCGGCTTCTATATCTGAAATGCCTATCGGCACCTATTTTTAAAATGCCAATCGGCAACTATATCTGAAATGCCTATCGGCACCTATATCTGAAATGCCTATCGACACCTATATCTGAAATGCCTATCGACACCTATATCTGAAATGCCTATCGACACCTATATCTGAAATGCCTATCGACACCTATATCTGAAATGCCTATCGACACCTATATCTGAAATGCCTATCGACACCTATATCTGAAATGCCTATAGACACCTATATCTGAAATGCCTATCGACACCTATTTTTGAAATGCCTATCGGTAACTACATCTGAAATGCCTATCAGCACCTATATTTGAAATGCCTATCGGCAACCATATCTGGAATGCCTATCGGCACCTATATTTGAAATGCCTATCGGCTTCTATATCCGAAATGCCTATCGGCACCTATTTTTAAAATGCCAATCGGCAACTATATCTGAAATTCCTATCGGCACCTATATCTGAAATGCCTATCGACACCTATATCTGAAATGCCTATCGACACTTATATCTGAAATGCCTATCGACACCTATATCTGAAATGCCTATCGACACCTATATCTGAAATGCCTATCGACACCTATATCTGAAATGCCTATCGACACCTATATCTGAAATGCCTATCGACACCTATATCTGAAATGCCTATCGACACCTATATCTAAAATGTTTATCGACACCTATTTTTGAAATGCCTATCGGAAACTACATCTGAAATGCCTATCAGCACCTATATTTGAAATGCCTATCGGCAACCATATCTGGAATGCCTATCGGCACCTATATTTGAAATGCCTATCGGCTTCTATATCTGAAATGCCTATCGACACCTATTTTTAAAATGCCAATCGGCAACTATATCTGAAATGCCTATCGGCACCTATATCTGAAATGCCTATCGACACCTATATCTGAAATGCCTATCGACACATATATCTGAAATGCCTATCGACACCTATATCTGAAATGCCTATCGACACCTATATCTGAAATGCCTATCGACACCTATATCTGAAATGCCTATCGACACCTATATCTGAAATGCCTATCGACACCTATTTTTGAAATGCCTATCGGAAACTACATCTAAAATGCCTATCAGCACCTATATTTGAAATGCCTATCGGCAACCATATCTGGAAAGCCTATCGGCACCTATATTTGAAATGCCTATCGGCTTCTATATCTGAAATGCCTATCGGCACCTATTTTTAAAATGCCATTCGGCAACTATATCTGAAATGCCTATCGGCACCTATATCTGAAATGCCTATCGACACCTATATCTGAAATGCCTATCGACACCTATATCTGAAATGCCTATCGACACCTATATCTGAAATGCCTATCGACACCTATATCTGAAATGCCTATCGACACCTATATCTGAAATGCCTATCGACACCTATATCTGAAATGCCTATCGACACCTATATCTGAAATGCCTATCGACACCTATATCTGAAATGCCTATCGACACCTATATCTGAAATGCCTATCGACACCTATTTTTGAAATGCCTATCGGAAACTACATCTAAAATGCCTATCAGCACCTATATTTGAAATGCCTATCGGCAACCATATCTGGAAAGCCTATCGGCACCTATATTTGAAATGCCTATCGGCTTCTATATCTGAAATGCCTATCGGCACCTATTTTTAAAATGCCATTCGGCAACTATATCTGAAATGCCTATCGACACCTATATCTGAAATGCCTATCGACACCTATATCTGAAATGCCTATCGACACCTATATCTGAAATGCCTATCGACACCTATATCTGAAATGCCTATCGACACCTATATCTGAAATGCCTATCGACACCTATTTTTGAAATGCCTATCGGCAACCATATCTGGAATGCCTATCGGCACCTATATTTGAAATGCCTATCGGCTTCTATATCTGAAATGCCTATCGGCACCTATTTTTATAATGCCAATCGGCAACTATATCTGAAATGCCTATCGGCACCTATATCTGAAATGCCTATCGACACCTATATCTGAAATGCCTATCGACACCTATATCTGAAATGCCTATCGACACCTATATCTGAAATGCCTATCGACACCTATATCTGAAATGCCTATCGACACCTATATCTGAAATGCATATCGACACCTATATCTGAAATGCCTATCGACACCTATATCTGAAATGCCTATCGACACCTATATCTGAAATGCCTATCGACACCTATTTTTGAAATGCCTATCGGAAGCTACATCTAAAATGCCTATCAGCACCTATATTTGAAATGCCTATCGGCAACCATATCTGGAATGCCTATCGGCACCTATATTTGAAATGCCTATCGGCTTCTATATCTGAACTGCCTATCGGCACTTATTTTTAAAATGATAATCGGCAACTATATCTGAAATGCCTATCGGCACCTATATCTGAAATGCCTATCGACACCTATATCTGAAATGCCTATCGACACCTATATCTGAAATGCCTATCGACACCTATATCTGAAATGCCTATCGACACCTATATCTGAAATGCCTATCGACACCTATATCTGAAATGCCTATCGACACCTATATCTGAAATGCCTATCGACACCTATTTTTGAAATGCCTATCGGAAACTACATCTGAAATGCCTATCAGCACCTATATTTGAAATGCCTTTCGGCAACTATATCTGGAATGCCTATCGGCACCTATATTTGAAATGCCTATCGGCTTCTATATCTGAAATGCCTATCGGCACCTATTTTTAAAATGCCAATAGGCAACTATATCTGAAATGCCTATCGGCACCTATATCTGAAATGCCTATCGACACCTATATCTGAAATGCCTATCGACACCTATATCTGAAATGCCTATCGACACCTATATCTGAAATGCCTATCGACACCTATATCTGAAATGCCTATCGACACCTATATCTGAAATGCCTATCGACACCTATATCTGAAATGCCTATCGACACCTATTTTTGAAAAGCCTATCGGAAACTACATCTGAAATGCCTATCAGCAACTATATCTGAAATGCCTATCGGCACCTATATCTGAAAAGCCTATCGACACCTATATCTGAAATGCCTATCGACACCTATATCTGAAATGCCTATCGACACCTATATCTGAAATGCCTATCGACACCTATATCTGAAATGCCTATCGACACCTATATCTGAAATGCCTATCGACACCTATATCTGAAATGCCTATCGACACCTATTTTTGAAATGCCTATCGGAAACTACATCTGAAATGCCTATCAGCACCTATATTTGAAAAGCCTATCGGCAACCATATCTGGAATGCCTATCGGCACCTATATTTGAAATGCCTATCGGCTTCTATATCTGAAATGCCTATCGACACCTATATCTGAAATGCCTATCGACACCTATATCTGAAATGCCTATCGACACCTATTTTTGAAATGCCTATCGGAAACTACATCTGAAATGCCTATCAGCACCTATATTTGAAATGCCTATCGGCAACCATATCTGGAATGCCTATCGGCACCTATATTTGAAATGCCTATCGGCTTCTATATCTGAAATGCCTATCGGCACCTATTTTTAAAATGCCAATCGGCAACTATATCTGAAATGCCTATCGGCACCTATATCTGAAATGCCTATCGACACCTATATCTGAAATGCCTATCGACACCTATATCTGAAATGCCTATCGACACAAATATCTGAAATGCCTATCGACACCTATATCTGAAATGCCTATCGACACCTATATCTGAAATGCCTATCGACACCTATATCTGAAATGCCTATCGACACCTATATCTGAAATGCCTATCGACACCTATATCTAAAATGCCTATCGACACCTATTTTTGAAATGCCTATCGGAAACTACATCTGAAATGCCTATCAGCACCTATATTTGAAATGCCTATCGGCAACCATATCTGGAATGCCTATCGGCACCTATATTTGAAATGCCTATCGGCTTCTATATCTGAAATGCCTATCGGCACCTATTTTTAAAATGCCAATCGGCAACTATATCTGAAATGCCTATCGGCACCTATATCTGAAATGCCTATCGACACCTATATCTGAAATGCCTATCGACACCTATATCTGAAATGCCTATCGACACCTATATCTGAAATGCCTATCGACACCTATATCTGAAATGCCTATCGACACCTATATCTGAAATGCCTATCGACACCTATATCTGAAATGCCTATCGACACCTATATCTGAAATGCCTATCGACACCTATATCTGAAATGCCTATCGACACCTATTTTTGAAATGCCTATCGGAAACTACATCTGAAATGCCTATCAGCACCTATATTTGAAATGCCTATCGGCAACCATATCTGGAATGCCTATCGGCACCTATATTTGAAATGCCTATCGGCTTCTATATCTGAAATGCCTATCGGCACCTATTTTTAAAATGCCAATCGGCAACTATATCTGAAATGCCTATCGGCACCTATATCTGAAATGCCTATCTACACTTATATCTGAAATGCCTATCGACACCTATATCTGAAATGCCTATCGACACCTATATCTGAAATGCCTATCGACACCTATATCTGAAATGCCTATCGACACCTATATCTGAAATGCCTATCGACACCTATATCTGAAATGCCTATCGACACCTATATCTGAAATGCCTATCGACACCTATTTTTGAAATGCCTATCGGAAACTACATATGAAATGCCTATCAGCACCTATATTTGAAATGCCTATCGGCAACCATATCTGGAATGCCTATCGGCACCTATATTTGAAATGCCTATCGGCTGCTATATCTGAAATGCCTATCGGCACCTATTTTTAAAATGCCAATCGGCACCTATTTTTAAAATGCCAATCGGCAACTATATCTGAAATGCCTATCGGCACCTATATCTGAAATGCCTATTGACACCTATATCTGAAATGCCTATCGACACCTATATCTGAAATGCCTATCGACACCTATATCTGAAATGCCTATCGACACCTATTTTTGAAATGCCTATCGGAAACTACATCTGAAATGCCTATCAGCACCTATATTTGAAATGCCTATCGGCAACCATATCTGGAATGCCTATCGGCACCTATATTTGAAATGCCTATCGGCTTCTATATCTGAAATGCCTATCGGCACCTATTTTTAAAATGCCAATCGGCAACTATATCTGAAATGCCTATCGGCACCTATATCTGAAATGCCTATCGACACCTATATCTGAAATGCCTATCGACACCTATATCTGAAATGCCTATCGACACCTATATCTGAAATGGCTATCGACACCTATATCTGAAATGCCTGTCGACACCTATATCTCAAATGCCTATCGACACCTATATCTGAAATGCCTATCGACACCTATATCCCAAATGCCTATCGACACCTATATCTGAAATGCCTATCGACACCTATATCTGAAATGCCTATCGACGCCTATATCTGAAATGCCTATCGACACCTATTTTTGAAATGCCTATCGGAAACTACATCTGAAATGCCTATCAGCACCTATATTTGAAATGCCTATCGGCAACCATATCTGGAATGCCTATCGGCACCTATATTTGAAATGCCTATCGGCTTCTATATCTGAAATGCCTATCGGCACCTATTTTTAAACTGCCAATCGGCAACTATATCTGAAATGCCTATCGGCACCTATATCTGAAATGCCTATCGACACCTATATCTGAAATGCCTATCGATACCTATATCTGAAATGCCTATCGACACCTATATCTGAAATGCCTATCGACACCTATATCTGATTTGCCTATCGACACCTATATCTGAAATGCCTATCGACACCTATATCTGAAATGCCTATCGACACCTATTTTTGAAATGCCTATCGGAAACTACATCTGAAATGCCTATCAGCACCTATATTTGAAATGCCTATCGGCAACCATATCTGGAATGCCTATCGGCACCTATATTTGAAATGCCTATAGGCTTTTATATCTGAAATGCCTATCGGCACTTATTTTTAAAATGCCAATCGGCAACTATATCTGAAATGCCTATCGGCACCTATATCTGAAATGCCTATCGACACCTATATCTGAAATGCCTATCGACACCTATATCTGAAATGCCTATCGACACCTATATCTGATGTGCCTATCGACACCTATATCTGAAATGCCTATCGACACCTATATCTGAAATGCCTATCGACACCTATATCTGAAATGCCTATCGACACCTATATCTGAAATGCCTATCGACACCTATTTTTGAAATGCCTATCGGAAACTACATCTGAAATGCCTATCAGCACCTATATTTGAAATGCCTATCGGCAACCATATCTGGAATGCCTATCGGCACCTATATTTGAAATGCCTATCGGCTTCTATATCTGAAATGCCTATCGGCACCTATTTTTAAAATGCCAATCGGCAACTATATCTGAAATGCCTATCGGCACCTATATCTGAAATGCCTATCGACACCTATATCTGAAATGCCTATCGACACCTATATCTGAAATGCCTATCGACACCTATATCTGAAATGCCTATCGACACCTATATCTGAAATGCCTATCGACACCTATATCTGAAATGCCTATCGACACCTATATCTGAAATGCCTATCGACACCTATATCTGAAATGCCTATCGACACCTATTTTTGAAATGCCTATCGGAAACTACATCAGAAATGCCTATCAGCACCATATTTGAAATGCCTATCGGCAACCATATCTGGAATGCCTATCGGCACCTATATTTGAAATGCCTATCAAATTCTATATCTGAAATGCCTATCGGCACCTATTTTTAAACTGCCAATCGGCAACTATATCTGAAATGCCTATCGGCACCTATATCTGAAATGCCTATCGACACCTATATCTGAAATGCCTATCGACACCTATATCTGAAATGCCTATCGACACCTATATCTGAAATGCCAATCGACACCTATATCTGAAATGCCTATCGACACCTATATCTGAAATGCCTATCGACACCTATTTTTGAAATGCCTATCGGAAACTACATCTGAATTGCCTATCAGCACCTATATTTGAAATGCCTATCGGCAACCATATCTGGAATGCCTCTCGGCACCTATATTTGAAATGCCTATCGGCTTCTATATCTGAAATGCCTATCGGCACCTATTTTTAAAATGCCAATCAGCAACTATATCTGAAATGCCTATCGGCACCTATATCTGAAATGCCTATCGACACCTATATCTGAAATGCCTATCGACACCTATATCTGAAATGCCTATCGACACCTATATCTGAAATGCCTATCGACACCTATATCTGAAATGCCTATCGACACCTATATCTGAAATGCCTATCGACACCTATATCTGAAATGCCTATCGACACCTATATCTGAAAGGCCTATCGACACCTATTTTTGAAATGCCTATCGGAAACTACATCTGAAATGCCTATCAGCACCTATATTTGAAATGCCTATCGGCAACCATATCTGGAATGCCTATCGGCACCTATATTTGAAATGCCTATCGGCTTCTATATCTGAAATGCCTATCGGCACCTATTTTTAAAATGCCAATCGGCAACTATATCTGAAATGCCTATCGGCACCTATATCTGAAATGCCTATCGACACCTATATCTGAAATGCCTATCGACACCTATATCTGAAATGCCTATCGACACCTATATCTGAAATGCCTATCGACACCTATATCTGAAATGCCTATCGACACCTATTTTTGAAATGCCTATCGGAAACTACATCTGAAATGCCTATCAGCACCTATATTTGAAATGCCTATCGGCAACCATATCTGGAATGCCTATCGGCACCTATATTTGAAATGCCTATCGGCTTCTATATCTGAAATGCCTATCGGCACCTATTTTTAAAATGCCAATCGGCAACTATATCTGAAATGCCTATCGGCACCTATATCTGAAATGCCTATCGACACCTATATCTGAAATGCCTATCGACACCTATATCTGAAATGCCTATCGACACCTATATCTGAAATGCCTATCGACACCTATATCTGAAATGCCTATCTACACCTATATCTGAAATGCCTATCGACACCTATATCTGAAATGCCTATAGACACCTATATCTGAAATGCCTATCGACACCTATTTTTGAAATGCCTATCGGAAACTACATCTGAAATGCCTATCAGCACCTATATTTGAAATGCCTATCGGCAACCATATCTGGAATGCCTATCGGCACCTATATTTGAAATGCCTATCGGCTTCTATATCCGAAATGCCTATCGGCACCTATTTTTAAAATGCCAATCGGCAACTATATCTGAAATTCCTATCGGCACCTATATCTGAAATGCCTATCGACACCTATATCTGAAATGCCTATCGACACTTATATCTGAAATGCCTATCGACACCTATATCTGAAATGCCTATCGACACCTATATCTGAAATGCCTATCGACACCTATATCTGAAATGCCTATCGACACCTATATCTGAAATGCCTATCGACACCTATATCTGAAATGCCTATCGACACCTATATCTAAAATGTTTATCGACACCTATTTTTGAAATGCCTATCGGAAACTACATCTGAAATGCCTATCAGCACCTATATTTGAAATGCCTATCGGCAACCATATCTGGAATGCCTATCGGCACCTATATTTGAAATGCCTATCGGCTTCTATATCTGAAATGCCTATAGACACCTATTTTTAAAATGCCAATCGGCAACTATATCTGAAATGCCTATCGGCACCTATATCTGAAATGCCTATCGACACCTATATCTGAAATGCCTATCGACACCTATATCTGAAATGCCTATCGACACCTATATCTGAAATGCCTATCGACACCTATATCTGAAATGCCTATCGACACCTATATCTGAAATGCCTATCGACACCTATATCTGAAATGCCTATCGACACCTATTTTTGAAATGCCTATCGGAAACTACATCTAAAATGCCTATCAGCACCTATATTTGAAATGCCTATCGGCAACCATATCTGGAAAGCCTATTGGCACCTATATTTGAAATGCCTATCGGCTTCTATATCTGAAATGCCTATCGGCACCTATTTTTAAAATGCCATTCGGCAACTATATCTGAAATGCCTATCGGCACCTATATCTGAAATGCCTATCGACACCTATATCTGAAATGCCTATCGACACCTATATCTGAAATGCCTATCGACACCTATATCTGAAATGCCTATCGACACCTATATCTGAAATGCCTATCGACACCTATATCTGAAATGCCTATCGACACCTATATCTGAAATGCCTATCGACACCTATATCTGAAATGCCTATCGACACCTATATCTGAAATGCCTATCGACACCTATTTTTGAAATGCCTATCGGCAACCATATCTGGAATGCCTATCGGCACCTATATTTGAAATGCCTATCGGCTTCTATATCTGAAATGCCTATCGGCACCTATTTTTATAATGCCAATCGGCAACTATATCTGAAATGCCTATCGGCACCTATATCTGAAATGCCTATCGACACCTATATCTGAAATGCCTATCGACACCTATATCTGAAATGCCTATCGACACCTATATCTGAAATGCCTATCGACACCTATATCTGAAATGCCTATCGACACCTATATCTGAAATGCCTATCGACACCTATATCTGAAATGCCTATCGACACCTATATCTGAAATGCCTATCGACACCTATATCTGAAATGCCTATCGACACCTATTTTTGAAATGCCTATCGGAAGCTACATCTAAAATGCCTATCAGCACCTATATTTGAAA